>PVJX010016367.1:0-25051 GCA_004027295.1 Dolichotis patagonum | reverse complement strand
GAATATGTTTAACTCCCATGTCAAATATCAGGTAGCTGAGTGTCTTTGTAGTAGTGTTTGCATCTTCTAATCCGTTCCATTGATCCTCTGGTCTATTTCTTTGCCAGTACCATGCTTATTTTTTTATGTTAAAGAGAATAAAACAAAAGATGGCAGAACAAAGCAGATCAGAACAGAACAGCATAAGCAACATAGCACTTTACAATAAGACAGCCAGACATTAACAGTAGCTATCAAAATTTCTCTTTCTCTGCTACAGTTGAGCATATTTTAAATACAATAATATCAAACATAACAAAATAGTATAAAACCATTCAAAATAATGAAAGAATTACAGGACTTTCTGAACCAAATGAGAGAGAATGATCAATGGCTACTATAATATCTCATTTTCAATAAAAATTTGTTTATACTATCACATATATTAAAATCCCAATAAGACATAACAGGATAGAACCGATGGTAGCAGAGTAGAAGCATCCGTGTTGATTTTTGACTGTGGCTTTGAAGTATAGTTTCAAATCAGGGATTGAGATGGCTCCTGTCTTGCCTTTGTTGCTCAGAATTGCCCTTGATATTCTAGGTTTCTTCTGTTTCCAGATTAATTTTAAGAATACTTTTTCTAGATCTGTAAGGTATGTTGATGATATTTTGATTGGGATTGCATTGAATCTGGATAACAGTTTCTGAGTATCACCATTTTCACAATGTTGGTTCTTCCTAACCAAGACCAGGGGATATCCTTCCATTTTCTAATATCCTCTTCAATCTCCTTTTTTATAGTTGTATAATTTTCAGCATATAGATCTTTTACATTCTTGGTTAGGTTGATTCCTAAGTATCCCATTTTTTTTAGATACTATTGTGAAAGGTGATATTTCCATAATTTCTCTCTCAGTGAGTTGCTTGTTTGTGTACAGGAATGCTATTGCTTTTTGAGTTTTGACTTTGTATCCAGCTATACTGCTGAATTTGTTTATTACCTCTAGTAGTTTTTTAATAGAGTTTTTGGTGTCTTTTATGTATAGGATCATGCCACCTGCAAATAACTTCTTCTTTTCCCATTTTTATTCCTTTTATTTCTCCCTCTTGTCTGATTGCTCTGGCTAATATTTCTGGAACTATATTGAATAGGAGTGGTGATAGTGGACATTCTTATCTTGTTTCTGATTTTAGAGTGAAGGCTTTCAGTTTTTGTCCATTTAGTGTAATATTGGCTGTTGGATGGTCATAAATGGCCTTTATGATATTGAGCCATACCGTCTATTCCAAGTTTTTGTAGGGTTTTTTATCATGAATGGGTGTTGGACTTTATCAAAAGCTTTTTCTGCATCTATTGATATGATCATGTGATTTTTATTTTTGGCTCTGTTGATGTGGTGTATCACATTTATTGATTTGCATATGTTAAACCATCCCTTTTTTCCTGGAATAAATCCCACTTGGTCATGGTGTATAATCCTCTTGATGATTTGCTGCATTCTATTTGCTAGTATCTTATTGAGAATCTTTGCATCAATGTTCATTAATGAGATTGGTCTATAGTTCTCCTTCTTGGTTGGGTCTTTCTCTGGTTTTCATATCAGGGTAATACTTGCCTCCAAGCATGACTTAGGCAGGACTGCTTTTCTTTCAATTTCATTGAAGTGGTTAAAGATTGTTAGAATTAAATCTTCTCTAAATTTCTTATAGGATTCAGCCATGAATCCATCAGGACCTGGGCTTTTCTTTGTTGGTTAGTTTTTAATAACATTTTTTATTTCAGTAACTGATATTGGGTTATTTGAATTGGTTATATCTTCTTGATTGACATTTGGTAGTTCATATATTTCTAGAAATCTGTCTATTTCCTCTGTGTTTTCCACCCTATGTGAGTAGAGATTTTCAAAGTAGGTGTTCATGATCCTTTGATCCATGGGATCTGTAGTAATTTCCCTCTTTTCAGTCCTTATTGCATGGATTTGGTTTTTTTTCTTTCTTTTTCTTGATAAGGTTGGCTAGGTGTTTACCAATTTTGTTTATCCTCTCAAAAAACCAGCTCTTTGATTTGTTAATTCTTCATTTTTTGTTTCAATTGCATTAATTTATTAATTTCTGCTCTAATCTTAACAATTTCCTCTCTTCTGTGAGCTTTGGGTTTGACTTGCTCCTGCTTTTCTAGGAGCTTGGGGTATAGCATTATGTTATTTATTTGTGCTCATTCCGATTTCTTGATGTGACTGTTTATTGCTATATATTTTCCTCTTAGGACTGATCTCATTTTGTCCCATAGGTTATAGTATATTGTGTCTGAATTTTCATTATATTTTAGGTATTGGTTTATTTCTTCTTTAATTTCATCTGTAACCCACTGGTTGTTCAGAAGGTTGTTATTTAATTTCCATGTATTTGTTCAGGTTTTGCAGGGGGTTTTGTCATTGATTTCCAATTTTAGTGTACTATGATCAGATATTATGTGTGGGATAATTTCACTCCCTTTGCATTTACTTAAGAATGCTTTATTAATTGATATATAATCTATTTTAGAAAATGTCTCATGAATGCACACAAAGTTTAAGGAACTCATGCAACGTGACTTGATGAGCAAATTTTTGATCTTGCATTTGAGCCCCAGTCTCTCTCCATAATTAATTATCTCAAATTACCTCTCTGAGAAGAAACTGCTATAAATTTATCATATTAATACCCAGGAAAAAATTTCAGTTACTGGAAGGCTGATCCAAAGCTGTCTAGCTGGCATACTCTTACTTTTAAACACATACTTCTCTAGAGAAAGGCCAAGAAACTTATTCAGTTTTATGGTTGGTTCCCACACACAATTTTGGTATCTGCAAAATTTTCTCTACCCAGCTAGTATACCTGTCACACTGCAAAAAAGACAGAACATACTAGAACATACTGTATCAAACTAAAACATTAGTAGCATATAGTGCCACAATGAGGCAGTATAAAGTGTCAATTAACCTGCATATACTAACACCAATCTGCCTGGTTTTGAAACATGGCTGTGTCATTTATCAGCTATGTGATTTTGTGAATTCCTCAAATTCTCAGTGTCTCAGTTTGTTTCTCTATAAAGTGGGGGATAAAATAGGATCTTTCTCACAAGTTGTTGTTAGGATTAGATGAGTTAATATATGTAAAAATCACTTAGAACAGGGTTTGGTTCATGATATATGTTCTATTATTTTTATTTATGTCTATTATACCAGTATCAGGAATAATCATGCTTGACTATGGATACTTTCTAGAGCTAAAGTAATGAATGCAATGTAGAATTTTGGTTTTCAAGCACTAAAATAAGGGAGAAAAAGAAGAATAAGTCTGAAAATCACAGCCATGTGGAAAAGGAGCCCGTACCCAAGTAACGTCAAGTGGTTAAAGCAAGAAGTCTTTCCTTCCTGCTTGTGCTCTGTTTTTTCAGTCCTACTCTGTAGTTATCAAAATAACCTATGAGACTTTTCAATATCACTTGCTTCTGCTCTTCTGTGTTCCTAACCTTGCTTCTTGTCTCATTCTTAATTTTGTGTTTGTTTGGCTTAACTGACCTTTCTCAATCAAGAGATTTGCTCTACTTTTTTCACCACTTCTCTCCATCAGCTGTTTTCTCTTTCAAAGTAGATGTCTGTGTTATTGCTATTTTAAAATACTGCCCAAGCTTGCTAATTAAGCACTGAAAATCCCCTGAAATGTTAACAGAATAGGTTTGGAACAGACATTTTACTTCTAAAAGGGAACACAGGTTTCCACAGAAAATAGCAAGATAACCTCTCCTGAAATTTCCTGCTAGCCTATCAAACTCAACGTATCTCTCATCAAATTTACCTTCCCCTAAAGAACAATTGCCCTCCTTTCCTTTTCACCCATGAGATACCATACTAGAACTGCTCTTCCTGTGACACACAAGTTTTACTTACCCATAGAACAGTGGCTAAGAAGCTTAAGGCCTTAAGACTCAGGCAGATCTGAGTTACTTGCTAGTGGTATGACTTTAGACATATTACTAATATTTAATTTCCCTGATCTACAGTTTCTTTTCCATGAAATAGAGATAATAATGATACCTACCTCATAAGTATCTTGAAGATTAAGTGAGACAAAAATGTAAAAAAAAAATGCCTTCAGCACATTGCTTGGCACATGGTAGTAGCTAACACTTAATTGAGTTTTGCTATGTGCCAGAAAGGGTACTAACATTTTTTATATGTATTTATTTATTTAACCTTCATAAAAGTGTGTAGAAATAGTTACTATTATTTTCTCCACTTTGCAAATATGAATACTCAGGACTAGAAATGTTAAGTTACTTGCTTAAGGTCACACAGCATATCAGCTGTTCAAATCAAGGTATCTTAGCTTGAGAATTTATGCTTTTGTCTTAATCACCTCATTCTGCTCCCTTCCATGAAGTATGCACTCAAAACTGTCAACACCACATTCAACAAATGATGGCACTTGCTGAATATTTACCATGTACCAGACTCTGCATGCATGATGTTCATCAAGCTTAAATTCCATGAGACATTAATCTCTTCATTCTACAAATGAAGAAATTAAGTCATAGAAAAGTGAAGAAAATTCCTCAAGGTGACCTAGCAAAGAAGTGATTTGTGTGACATTCTTGGCATTGCTATTCATCTTCCTAAAATTTCTTCCCTCATAAGATAGTAAAAAGAACTCCTGTTTTTAGGCTGTTGTGTAGTTTATTATAACCAGATGGTTGTTGTTCACAGAAGCTGAAAATTGCTTTGTAAAACAGAAAGCTTCTTTTGTCAGGAGATTGTACCTGGGCACAGAAATGCTGAGGTGGCACACTGAGGTCAAGGAGAGTGGTACTCTAATACCCTCAACTGTGAAAATTAATTTTAGGCTCTAATTGGCTACATGGATACTTGGAAGACAAGAGTGTAGGAAGTCGCCCTTAATAGCTCATTTGTACTTAATTTTTACAATTTAAAATCTAGTATTCTCAAAGACTTCATGATGCACAAAATCAATATGCTATACTGCTAACTAACCAAAGAAGGCATAAAATTGATCACATCATTTTTGTACTCCTATAGAATTAAACTTGCCATGTTCAGGCTGTCATTCAAGAATCTCCACATGCACAGTTCCACCTAGCTGCCAGTAAGAAACCCATATTCCCATTAAACATTTCTACTGACGGTACCTTTTCCAGTTCCTGCCCCTTCATCTTTGCTTATTGTTTTCCCCTACCCTGATAACCTTCTGCCCTCGTGCCCATCTGTCCATGTCCAGTTTAGGGTTAAACTCATAGATACGAACTTCCAACTTACAATGATCCCTTTGCTGCAAATGTACAACTCAGCACATCTGACACAGAAAGAAAGTTAGACATAATGATTTGTTTATTGTCAGTCTACCAGAATAACTATTTAACTCATGATGTGTCTGAACTCCTTTAATAAATGTTCAATAACAGCATGGTTTTTAAATTTTTTAATAATGGAAAGATAATATTACAAAGTTTCAGTAATGCAAGATAAATAAATTCTGGGCACTAATGTGACTACAGTTAATAATGTATTCTATACTTGAAATTTGGCAAGATCTTAAATGTTTTACTATATATTTAAAAATAATAACTCTATGAGGAGATGAACATGTTAAAGAGTTTGTGGTATCATTTCATAATGTATGTATATATTAAAACATAAGGCTGGGTGCATTAGAGTTCACTTGTAATTCCATATACATGAGAGGCTGAGGCAAGTGGATGAAAAGTTGGAGGCTAGCCCAGGAAAAAAGCAAGACTCTGCCTCAAAATAAAAATAAAAAGTGCTGACAATGTAGTCCCATGGTAGAACATTTCCAAGCATACACAAGATCTTATAGCACAATTATATTTTAAATATACATGTATATAAGTTTGATTTATCAATCATATCTCAATAAAATATTTTTAAGAAATTAAATCCTTGTGTCCAAAGCAATATCACAAAGTCTTCAAGGGCAGGGGGACATGTATTCTTAGTTCTTTTATTTTAAATGCTCACAGCTTCAACTTCAGTCCTAGAAGTACGTAAAAGATTTCTACTAAATGCTTAATGAATAAATGAATAAAAATCTATCAGTATGTGAAAACTTCTAAAACCTACAGACAAAAGCAATTAGTTGTATACATGGGAAGGCAGTAGAAGAAAGTAAGCAACTGGTTTGGGTCAATTTGGTATACACCCCTTCCCGCAAAATCATTAATGTTCCAAATGTGAATGTTTTGTTTTCTTATCTTGCTCCTTTCAAAAGTTTGATCTGAAAACTGAGCTCAAGATTTCATTGTTTGACTGTTTGATCATTTTTTATACCCAAATCTTGTAACCTGAACAACTACTTCTCAGATAACAATATGCAAACATTAACTAGTGTTGATTTCTTACTCTTTTTGAAATTCTATATTATTTTATCATTTTTTCTGTTTTGCTTTTTTAAAAGTAAACAAATTAAAAATTATTTGGAAAACAATTTTAGCCTTTTTTAAGACTTGTTATTCTTATATTCTGTCTTGTGTACAAATTATTGAACTATTCCACCTTACCCTTTTCCTTCAGAAAGTACTTCTTGATCTTCTTAAGCCCATCACAGAGTATCAGTGTAGCTCCCATTGTTCTGTTATTTCTTTCCTGCAAATTTTAACAGATGTTGACTTCTGTTGTTCTACTGTGGCTCTTACTTTCTCTAAGTCCAAATCTTTTATAGTAGTCTCACAGTTTAGAATGAGTACTGGATTAATTCTTTATTGTGCTTATTTATCCTTTGGAAATTATGCCACCAAAAGAACTGGACTAAAAGCCTTTACTCTTTAAATGTCTCTTCTTTACAGCCTATGATTCAGTCAAAAGCAAAATTTTGTATTACTTGACTTTCTAGGTTAAGGCTTGAGAAAATCCTTTTCTCTTTGAGTATATCTTCCTATTCCCAAGTAAAACCCATACCCTACTTCATAGGCAACAAGAAAAATCATGCCAATGCCTAAGTACCAATCCATTTCCCTTTCAGGGATTGGCACAAGTCTGTTTGCTAGATGTTTTAATGGGATAGGCTCGGCTCTAGAAAGATAGATAGAAAGTGAAATAATAGGCTAATTCGGTTACAGCAACTAAAACCATTGCCCAAACTCTATATCCTTTCATACTCATCAAAATAACTTATTTTATATCTCTCTACATAAGGATCTTGTTATTTAATGCTACTGTCATAAAAACTAACCTGAGAAAATGCACTGATGATTAATGTTGTCCTAAAGTGCCCTCCTCCTCATTATGTTAATCAAATGGTCATTTGTATCCATGAAATTGAAATACAGAAATTTAGACATACAACTAATTTTTTAACTGGTAGGTGCTTTGTGGTTTCGTAGAAAAAGCTTTAATCAATCCATTGGCAATGCAAAAATTATTCAAACTAATCACGGCACTTAAGAAGATTACAAAATAGTGGGCAAACAAGTTGATTTTTTTTTTACTTCTTAATTGGTAAATGTGATCCCAAGGACTGTTACTAAATTTTCCCTCCTAAAAGTGGATTCTTCCAATAGTTCTTTCCAAACTCATAAAAACAGGACTTGATTAGATCAGAACTGAAGGAGGAGTCCTCTGGTAGAATGCTCCTGACAACTGCACTTGAATGACATTGTAATTGACACTACCTAGTATGCTAATTATCATTCTATATAATTATCATGGAGCTATGAATAATTCTTTTTTCTCTAGAGAGAACACCATGCTTCAAGACTACTAATGTGAACCTAGAAGCAAAATGGACAATAAGAGGAAGACAAAAGTGAGATCCAGAGTTCAAATGATTATACATGATGCTTCAAAGACTGGTTCTGTGTACTTCCTTAAGAAATGAATTATCTTGTTGCATGAGATAAAGCAAAGGTATCCTATGAAAAAAACACAAGGAGAAATTCTATATCTCTGTCTGGGTCACAGGTTTTCAAGCAAGGAGATTTTAAGGGATATTCTAAGACATGATCAAGTGTAAGACTCTAAAAATGCAATTATTTAACACTATTGAATCTCAATTTCCTCAATCAAAAATAGCATCCATAAAAGTACCTAGCTCACAGAGCTGCCACAAATAATGTATTACATAATAGGTATATAAAGTCAAATAGATGGAAGATTCTTAATAAGCATTAGTTTCCTTCTCTTCTTCTTGATTTCTGGTGTGATTTTGAACAACTGCTACTGTCATCACGAAAGGAAACTGAAATATCATCTAGCTCAATGATCACATTTTGATAGATGAGAGAACAAAATTCAGAAAAGTTGAATGTGGCTTACTAGGCTGATTTGTAAAATGGGAACAGAACATAATGATTACATTCATCATGGAGGATATATACACGTATGTAACACATCTTCTTTTCATTTTTTATTTTTTGGTCCTCTCCCCCCTCCCAACCTTTCTTCCCTTTTGCAAAAGGTCTGTGTCCATTTTCCTCTTTCAATTCTTTTGTCTCCTTTAAACCCTTTTTCCCTTCTTTCCCTCCCTTTTCCCTTATCTCTTGTTCTCCTTCCCATTTTAACAAGTTCTTCCTACTTCTTAATATCTGTCCTTCATTTTGTTCCATATTTATAGTTTAACTTTCTCATATAAGTGAAGAAATATATTGAAACTTGTGTGCCTTACATATTTTACTTAAAGTTATGGTCTCAAGGTACATCCATTAATCTAAAAATGCCTTAAGCTCATCATTCTTTGTGGCAAAGTAGTACTCCATTGTATATAAATACCACATTTTATTTATTCATTCATTTGTGGATGGGCATATGGACTGCTTCCAGGATTCAGCTACCATAAACTTCTCCAGAAAACATCAGTAAATATGTACCACTGTGGTATGATGTTTTTATCTTTTCAGAAAGATACCTAGAAGAGCAATGGCTGACTCAAATGGAATCTCTAATTTTAGTTTTTTGAGGAATCTACATACTGAATTCCATAGTGATTTTACCAATTTATACTTTTTCCAGTAATGGAGAAGGGTTTCTTTTCCTCCGCAGCCTCAACAAGATTTGTAATTGGTCGATTTCTTGAGGATAGCTATTCTTCTGGCATGAGGTGGAATCTCAGTGATGTTTTAATTTGCATTTCCTGAAAGGCCAGTGATGTTGAGCATTTTCTCACCTATTTATTTGCTGTTTATACTTATTTACATGAGAAATTTCCATTCATTTCAATTCCCCACTTTTAGACTGAGTCTTTAAGGGTTCTAATTATTTTGAGTTCTTTATACATCCTCAATATTAGTCCTCTGTCTGAAGAACATGTGGCAAAAGTTTATTTTCACATTCTGTACTTTGTCTCTGTACTTTGTTGATTGTTTCCTTTGTTGCACAGAAAATCTTTAATCTGATGAGATCTCAGTTGTGGATTTTATAAAATATTCCCTGTGCCACCTAAGTTTTATTTATAAAGTCTTTGCCTAAACCCATGTCTTTAAAAGTTTTATCTATTCTGTCTTTCAGAAGGTTAAGTATTTCTGTTTTCACATTTAGATCTTTGATCTATTATTATTTTAGTTTAATGTATGGGAAGAGATTTGGGTCCAGGTTCAGTCTTCACCATGTAGAAAGCTAGTCTTCTTAATACCATTTATTAAAGAAGCTGTCCTTCCTGCACCAAAGGTATTTGGCCCCTTTGTCAAAGATAAGGTATCCTAGTGTGCCTGCAGTTGTTTCTGTATCCTCTATTGTGTTCTATTGATCCACAAGTCTGGAGGGTTTTTGCCAATACTATGCTATTTTTATCACTGTAGCTTTGTAGTATAACTTGAAGTTCAGGGAAGTCTACAGTTCACTCTGCACTATACATTATTATGGAGATAACATGAACGGCAGGTGCTCTTTATCCAATGTTTTCCTAGATTTTATATTTAAGGAAGCTTGACAGTCTGAACCACAATTACCAATCTACAGCCCACAGTTTCCACAGCTTTTTATTGAGTAATTTGTTTGATTACTTAGGATGTGATTATAGCTATGGACTAACAATAAGTATTAAGAGTCCAAAGAAATGCTATGGATATGGAACAGATATAACCTGAAAAATCTGTCTTCTTGGGGTAGCAGGTAAAGGAAAAAAATGTCTGAGGTTTGCAGTTAGAGTGACCCCAAAAAACAATTACACCATTATTAGATATTTGTTGGTTGGTTAGTTGGCAGTGCTAGAGATTGAAACCAGAGCCTTGAGTATGCTAAGTATGCACTATAAAACAGCTTCACTCCCAGTTATTAACAAATATTTTAGACTAGAACAGAAATGGATTCACTGTGGAGACAGAGAAGGCATGGAGCTCATTTAGAAGTAAAGGTTTCAAGTGCAGGTGAAACATTCAGACAGTGACATTCAGAGCTGACAATGATACTGCTAGGCTTCCTAGAATTCTTGTGTGGATATTTAACAAGGTGCACTCTGTGAGTAGATAGAGCTCTGCGTATAAGACCTGGGCCTTGGACAGACAGCTAGTATGTTAGTGTGAAAAAAAGAGCATCTTGTTTTCGATTCAACACAGGCTGATGCAAACTTAATGAGCAAAGCACTATGTAGGTATGGCTTCTACTTCTCTCACAGTCTTTTATGATTGCTCTTGTAGTGGCTAGCTGGAAATTTGACTCTAAGGGTCAAGGGAGATATATGGACTAGAAATAGAGATTTGGGAGTCATGAATTTATATGTGACAGTTGAAACTGCCCAAAGATTATGCATATGAAAACAAAGACAAAATGTCTTTGGATATTGTCAAAATTTTAAGAGATTATCCTCCACTCATTTTCTTTTGTTGTTCCTACATTCATTAAGAGAACAACCCAGGCAATGTTTGAAGACCCACACGTGGAAGTGTCACAGGATTTTATCTATTTTTTATTACATCATGATCTGGTTGCTTTCTCACTGCTTTACAAATTCACCTGTCCCTGAGGATCTCAAAAGACAATGTTCCACGTACCAGCTTGAATCATGGATGATGGTTAAAGAGGAAAAAAAAAAACAAATTAAAACCCCCATATGTCTAAGGTTACACAGCAACCCTTTCTTCCTGTTTTGTGAATCAATCTATTACTCAAGGAGCTAGGATGCCTTTTTTTGGAGCGAGGCATCTGCATACCTTGGCTTCCAAAGAATTTTCATGATTGTTATCCAAATCAGATCCTGGAGATCCTCTGCAAAGCAGGTAAAGTGAGGTCTATGACTGGCATTTTACAGGTAAGAAAACTGGAGGCTCAAAGAAGTGGAAAATTTTGCACAGCTACACAAGGGCAAACTGTGACAGAGATGCTTTTGTGATGCAGGCCTTCAGTCTCTCTGCATGCTGGCATGCCCCCTAGCAAGGTGCTACAAAAGCACTTTACCAGATAGCCTTGACTGTTACTCTGTATGTGTTTATTACAAATGATCACCTACGGCTACAGAACTACCTCAGCAATGCTGAACATGATGATGATGGTAACCAGGACCACAAAATCTGAGCTCAGCCAGAGAGTTTATTTAGTGTCTTCCATGTTCTTACTGTCATGACAGTACAGCCCAAAGCTTAGAGATTATGTCCAAAGTAAATTTCAAAGGCTTGTCCCTCTTCAACAAACCAGTATGTTCCTACAGACAAAGAGAAAGACACAAAGATTCTGCATTTGTCTCTCTTACTCCAGCCTTGGGGAAGGAATAAAAGGATTGCAGGATGATGAGGGAGGAGCAGTGATAAAGAATGAGAAGATGAGTGAAAGAAAGAAAAACTAGACTTCCTTTTCAACACCAGATCATCAGTATAGTGTATATGTTATATATGTGCTCTATATTTATTTTACACATACACACAAAAATCATTTTCCATGAATTGACTTACTCAATCAGCTGACTTTCAACCATGTCAAAAGCTGAATAATATCTAGCACAGAGAAAGCAATGAATGAATATTAACTCTTCTTCCTTCTCGTCATCATCACCTTCAGGTATGTTGCAAAGTTTGGGCACTTACAGCATTTGTGGAACTGTTTAGACGAGAAGGTAGAAAGGCTCCAAAGATGAATCTTATCCACCCCCAACAACACAGCAGAGCCTGGAAACTAAACAGATTGTTGAGCTCTGCTTCTTGATATCCTAGCTCTCTACACATTAGCCTAAAAGTTGCTATGTGTTAAGAGTGTTGACTGGCACTTTCCAAACAGCTGGTATTAGCAGCAGCAATAGTAGTAGTTGTCATCTTTGTTTTCTTCCATATTCCATCCCAAATACCACAATTTGAGTCAGATATGTATCATAAATCTTACTCTACCATCTCAACCCTCATGTCTACAGACATGTGGACCTCTAGTTTCATGGAGTAAATCAAGGCCATGAAGGAAGACTGGGTATATCAATCATCTATATGTCCTATTGGTTGTTTTCCTTTACTCTCAAAGAGTGAGGCTGTCCCTCCTTCTGTCCAAGGCCAATTCATACTCTTGAATCATGTTGTCACCTCTAATCTCAGGGACACTGTTCTACAAAACACCCCTTCCATCTCTTTATCCTAAACTTTATTCTTCCCCACTAACAATTTCCATAGCAATAGAACATGCTCAGGGTCTACCACATTAAACAAAAGCAGAAACTCCCTTAACATATAGCTTCTCCTAACTGGCAGCCTCTCAATCTCCTTTCCATAAGCTGTTGAAAGGATAGTCTATTCATTATTTTAACTCCCTGTTATCTCATTCATATTTCAACTTATTGAAAATTGGCCTCATTCCCCATGATTTCACTGAAACTCCTGTTTTTTAAGGCACCTAAAGGCATTTCCCTAAAGCCTTCCTGTAATTTTCTTACCTGATATCTCTGTTTCATTTAGCATTGTTAACTAAAACCTGCTTAAGCTTCTCTCTCTCTCTTCTTTTATTTTAAAATACTTCACTGACAAAAATTGTAAGATTCATAACATGATGACTTGATATACACATACACTGTGTGTGGATTACCATAATCAAACTAACATATCCATCTCCACCCATAGTTACCACTGTAAAGGTACACTTAAAATCTCCTTTATCATGGGGATTGAACTCAACCTCGTGCTTGCTAGGCAGGCACTTATGCAGCTGAGGTAATCCCTGGCCTCCTTTATCATATTTCAAGTACACAACACAGTATTATTAACTGTAGTTACTATGCTATATATTAGATCCCCAAAAGGATTCTACCATAAGAAAAGAAATTCCTGCTATTTACAATAATGTGCATATATAAGGAGGACATTATGCTAAGTGAATAAGCCAGATATACACTAACGAACACCACTCACTTATATGATCTCACTTACATGTGTTACTAAAAAATCAACTTATGGAAACAGATTAGAAAAGTGGTGGCAGGGGCTGTAGGACAGAAGAAACTGGGAGATTTTCCTCTCTCTTTTCCTTTGAATTCTTTTAAACCACTCTGTTTCTCTGTTTACCTGGACACTGTTTTGGTGGTCTTAATTCCAGATCCTCTCAAATTTTATTGTCCTCCAAGACTCCATCCTCTGTTGTCCTTAAGTGATCATCTTTGAACCCAAGGCTTCAGAGCTCTCTACTTCTCGCTTCCAGAACATTTACCTCAATGTTTTATGATTATCTTCCAATTAGCCCTCAATTTCTTTATGAACAGCACACACGTCTTATTCACTCTTGTATGGTAGGACTTTGCACAGTGCCTGATATGTGGTGGGAATTCCACTAACACTTGTTTCATAAATAAACTAAAACCAAGTTTCAACCATAGCGATGCTTTTTCAAATTGTAAGTCCCCAAGGCTCTGGGACTAGGGTTATAATTTATGGTATACATCAATTAATCCTTCAGTGCTTCTTACTGATATTGGATAAGTCTCTTAGCCTGCCTGTTGCAGTCTGGGGTTGTGAGGAGAACAATGAAAATCAGGACACAGGATTTATGATATTATTTTATGATAGTCACTCAGAGTTTAACACAAGAAAGTGCAGGAAATCTGTCCACAACACTAAAGACCCAGAATATTCAGCCAATGGCCTGGATCCCACAGCAATGTCCTGCATGAGTCCGGATGAAAACCTAGAGCCTATGACAGTGCCTCCCACAAATCCAGCTGGAGGTCTAGAGCCCAGGAGAAGGACTCATTCCAGTCTATTTCCATGCTAGGAAGGCCCAAAGGTCAGTGGTAGAAGCTAGAAAGTCTATGCCAGCAGAGTGAAGGAGCTGTACCGGTAGGTTGAAGGCTCTACACTGGAGCTGAGAAGTCACACTCATAATAAAAATGAAGGCTGTCCTGAAAAGCACCACAGCCATCCTCAGAGACATGGAGGTCCCGAGCTCCACCGACAATAAGAACAGTAGAGTACGTGCCAGAAAGCCAGCATGATGAATTTGTCCTTGAGATTAAATGGCACACGGTCTTCCCCTCTGCAGCCAGGAAACGATGACGGATGTAAGGACCAGAGCTCCCCCAAAGTGAACCACCGCCACTCTCACCAACAAGGTCACAAGCTCCTCCCATGACAATGGTTGAACTCACACTGGGGAAGCTAGTCATGATAAGCTCCTCCAGGAGAAGCTATGGCTCAAACAGCAACCCTTAGAGAAATCCACAATGTCTAGCTTTTCCTTCACCACATCTCTATTTATGCTGGCAACTTTCCTCAGGTTGAACATCTACACTCAGCAGCCTGCTGATTTAATTCAGCTGGTTAGTTGACCACCAGTTTTTAATCCATAACACTGCCCTAGCCTCAAAGCAAAGTTATTTACCTAAAGTATACATACATGAAGTATCCCCTGCTCTTGAGGCCCACACTTGCAAAATAAATTCTGAGATGGTGGTTAGATTTAGTATAACATATATAAGAAAATGGGTGGGTGTAGATCAATTGAGTTCAAAATAAGGCTTAAGTGAATTTGGAGGAAGATGACTTATATATACCCATTTCCCTCAACTTTTCAGGTAGTTATATGCTTATATATATAAAGCTAGAAACACTGATGTTAGAATATAATAAATATGGCAATTGTGTTAACTTTTTAAAATTAATTTGAGAGGCGTACTGGGGATCCAACTCATGACTTCACATTTGCCATGCAGGTACTTAGGCCACTGAGCTAAACCACTGGCCCCTAATTTTTTATTTTAAAATAAAAATATCAAAATGATGGTACAGAATTTCAAAACAAAAATACAAAACAAAAATACAAGATTAACACCAGTTAATATATTGCATATTGTTATCTTCAAAGTAGTCATTCAGATTACAAGATATAGACATAAAAAATGATCAATTGAGCAATGAAAGCACAATCTGATCTTTCTGATGAACTGACAGACTACTATAGTTATCTATCGTGTATATATACATATACACATATATATGTATGCATACATGCAATAATCTTTTCCCTTCATTCTGTTTTCCTTTCCCTCATCCCAGTTATTCTTTCTTTTTGAGCAGTTTCTTCCTCTTCCTCTTTCACTTTCACAATATCTGTTGTATGTTGGCCCTTATTTTATGAAACTTAGCCAGTGAATTAACCTTACTTTACTGCAATATTTTTCCTGTGAACTTAGTACTCAAGTAGAAAAGAAAAGGTCTCTGAACTTACAGAAAGACTGTAAAGGACAGCGTGGCATTGTGGGAGTCCTAAAAACTATATAATTACATGGGGCAGTGTAAAAGCTGTACTTGTTTCCAAGATCCAGGTCCACTACTTTCAGAGGCTCCTAGCCTTTCAGGCTCCTGTGTTGCAGAGATGATATGAATATATGAGTTAGATACTGCAGCCATCATCCTTAAATAAATTGTTCTCTCTTCCAGTCATCCAAGATTTTACAGTCTTTACAAGCTCTATACCTCTCTATCCAGGGAAGATTAAAACATGGGATTCCCTGTATTTCAATATTCAAAGATTGGCCTTTTCGGGACCAAAGGCTGAGATACCTAAGACGTAATGACACAAATGTTCCAAAATGGATAGCATCTGTCCATATGTCCAAAATTCCTTTTATTACAACCTAACATTAATCAGAAAGTATTTCCCAAGCATAGTTAGAGATTTCATATGATTGTTTTCTTAGTAGTTAGGAAAGCACCAACTGAAATATACTATCTGGTATTTTATTAGGTAATCTGGAAAAAAGTATAGAAATACAGTGAGAATTCCTGAGAATTGCTTTGATATCCAGTGCTAAGAGAATCAGTCATTCATGTAATGGATCACCACTTTGTTACTGGAATAGTGACTAGAATTTCTTGTCTCATATCTCAATAGAGATAAGGAGGCAGAAAGAGTCTAGCTGCTATGTCAAAAAAAAAGCAAAATAGAAAAAAGGATAGAACTGATACAGAATTTCAAAAAATACTAGGAAACTAACACTAGTTAATAAAATGCAGACTGTTATCTTAAAAGTAATTGTTCAGGTTATAAGATTTAGGCATGAAAAAATGATCAAACAATCAAACAATGAAAGCACAAACTGTCCTTGATGACTTTGCAGAGATTATTAGTATAGTTATCTATCTTGTATATATATTCATACATACACACATATGTATACCTATACACATATAATCTTTCCCCTCTTTCTTTTCTCCTTTCCCCTATCCCAGTTGTTCTTTACTTTTAAGCACTTTCTTTCCCTTTCATTATCACAATATCTACTATATATTTTGGATCTTATTACTTTTTCAGCTTTTTTATGCTAGGCAGCCAATATGATATTTACAAATGTGACTTTATTTCACTTATGAGTATGGTCTCAATTGCCTCCATTTACCTATAAAAGCCTCAAGATTATCCTTCTTTATAGCTGAGTAATATTCCATTATATAAAAATGCCACATCTTTTTTATCCATTTCTTGGTTGATGGGTATTCAAGTTGTTTCCAAGATTCAGCTATTATAAATTGTGCTGTTATAAACATGGATACATATGTATCACTGCAGCATAATATTTTCAGTTTTTCTGAGAAAGTATCCAGAAGGGGAATAGCTGGATTGAATGGGAATTCCAATTTTACTTTGTTAGGAATTTTCACATTGATTTCCACAGTGGCTGTACTAATCTACACTCCCATCATCAATGGAGAAGCATTCCTTTTTCCCCACAGCCAGCCAACATTTGTTATCAGTTGATTTCTTGATGGCAGCCATTCTTCCTGGAGTGACATGGAATCACAATATTGTTTTAATTTGCATTTCTTGAATGACTAGTGATATTGAACATGTCTTTATATATTTATTTGCAATTTGTATTTCTTCATCTCCGAAGTGCATATTCATCTCAGATTCCCATTTTAGGATTTGGTCTTTGAATGGGGGGGGGCTGCTATTTTTCAGTTCTTTATATAGTCTAGATAGAATTCCTTTGTCTGAGTGTCAGCTGGCTAAAATTATTTCCCAATCTGTGGGTTTCCTTATCTCTCTGTCAGTGATTTCTTTTGAAGTGCAAAAGCTTTTAAATAAGATGAGATCCCAGTTGTCGATTCTTTGCAGTACTTCCCATGTGGTTTGTGTTTTGTTCATCAACTCTTTGCCTATTCCTATGCCTTCAAGATTTCTACCTACCTTTTCTTCCAATAAATAGATTTAGTGTTTCTATTTTAATGTTTAGAACTTTGATCCATCTCGACTTCAGTTTACTGCATGGTGATTGACATGGGTCTAGTTACAGTCTTTGGCATATGAAAAGCCAATTCTCCTAGCACCACTTATTAAAGAGGCTATTATTCTTCCAGTGAACATGCCCCTTTGTCAAAGATAAGGTGGCTGATTGTGTTTGTAGTGTCTACATCTTCTAATCTGTTCCATTGATCCTCACATCTGGTATTTGTGTGTGTGTGTGTGTGTGTGTGTGTGTTGTGTTTTTTTTTTTTTTTTTGCCAATATGATGCTGATTTCATCACAGTAGCTTTGTAGTATAATTTCACTTCAGGGATTGTAATGTCTCTTGCCTTGGCTTTGTTGCCCAGGATCAAGTGCTTTTAATATATGCTCTCCTTCTATCTTTGTAATATCACCAAAAGCTAGCAATGATTATAATCATCACTTCTTTACAACTGAGAAAAATGTTAATATTCTTTTTCTGAAACAAGAATTTACTATGTTATCCTGGCTGGTCTCAAAATTTTTCTTAAGTCAACTTTGTACCTTAGTATTCCAAGTGCTACGGTGCATGCACCACAAGCATCCAACACCAAGCAAGCCTAGCTTAAATGTACATTTTGTTTTCATTTGTTTTTTGAAGTGCTGAGGAATAAATTCAATAATTTATACTGTATATGTTATGCCAGGCTTCTAACTCTGAGCTACACTTCCATATATGAATGAGGAAAACTTTACTTTTTATATTGTTAGAACACTGATGCAAGTATAGATTCTATTTAGAACAAGACTAAGCAAAACTATGTAAGGTTTCTTTGAAGAACAATTGAACCTTTAAAGAAGCATTGAGAGGCATAAAAGAAAATGTGTCCAAACACAAAGATACATTATTCCTCAATATGAAAATTAAAGATTTATGTATTAGTCTATCATTTACTCTGTTAGTTTAATTATAATTTTGGTGAAAATGACAAGACTTTTCGATTTTAGACAAGCTGGAAAATAAATATGTAACAATATCCGGAAGACTATGCCATGACACTTACAGCAATGTAAAACTGGGTAATAATGAAATGAACAGATTAATGGAGCAGAAAAGAGTATCCAGAAAGAGTACCTGCTCATGTAGAAGTCTTTTATTGTATTTGAAGTCTGTCAGGAAATGAAATGATTAATTATTAATTATGAATTGATGTTGGTAAACTTGTCTGACTCCTTTCCCAAAATTACACTGTAGATAGTGAAAGACTTAAATATAAAAAGACAATAAAAATACTAAGTAAAATATGTCAAAATTTTTTAAAAATAATTTAATATTGAGGAAGATCTTTGTAAGCAACAAACTGCTAAATTTGATTAAAAAATTATAATTATTAACTATTCCTAACACTGAAAGAGAATGAAACAATATGTACAACATAGGGCAAAGACCTAATTCTATTTATAAATACAGAATCTTAGAAATGGCTAAGAAAAACACTAACAACCAAGTTTGAAATGGGCAAACAAAATGGACATGCAGTTCACAGAAAAATTTTAAAATGGCTTTTAAATGTATGAATGCTTAACTTCACTTATATAAACATTTTTTAAAATTAATGTATTTTATTTTTAGAGAACTTTTAGGTACACAAAATAATTCACTATAAGGTTCACAGAGTTCTCATATGCTCCTGGTTCTATGTATAGATAGTTTATAGCACTATGGATATTTCCCACCAGAGTGGTTTATTCCTAATAGTGAGAAGATCAGCATTATCACACTAAAACAATAGTTTATATTACAGCTTACTTTTGATATGCATTCTATAGTTTTTGCAAGATGTGTAAATGCATGTACCTATCACTGTAATTGACCAAACTTTAGTGAGACAATTTTTAACCATGAAAAGAGAACTTTATTTTACTAAAATGAAACTGATAGAAAATTCTCCAAACTGAATTGGAGAGAAACAAAATATTTGACTAGCCTTTCAATTACAGTAATACCTCAGTTCACAAATGCTTCTGTTCAAGAACAATTAGATTTGTACCCAGATATGTTGGGGAAATTTTTGTTTCCTTTTGCAAACACTGCAAACATCCCCGCACAAACACTAGCACAACCATCTTCTCTAGAAGCATAGAATAAATTAAGTTAATGAAGAGAAGAACCATTGTAGTGTTAAAAGAATGAACAAATATTTTAAAGTCTATCCCCTCAGTAAAATTTCAAATATAAACTTTCAAAAAACATAATTGTACATTAATAGACACTGAATCTGCTGACCTTAATCTTAGATTTCCCAATCTCCAGAAATAAATTTCTGTTATCTGAAATTGCCCAGTCTGAAGAAATTTGTTATGGCAGACTGCTCACAGTAATGTTCAACAAAATTGGAAAATACTTCCTTAAAGTAGAAAAGGATAGAATGAAAATGAATAATCATAAGATGATCTTATTTACAAACACAGACATAAAAATACTAAATAAAACATTAGAAAACCAGTCCATCAACATATCACAGCTAAGTTTGTTATGTATATGTATACGTCAAATGAAAAGACAACCGATGAATTTTAAGAAATGCTTTTGATGAAAATGAACACCCTTTCAGGATAAAAACTCAGAACACAGAAGAACAACTAATTTCCTTAATTTAATAAAGTTTGACTATCAGAAATTGTATAACAATTAAAAACTGATGGTGTTTTCTTTTAAATATTTGTGTTAATTTCAATAATAACAACTCTTAGTACCACTGTTTTTGTTCAAAGTTATGTGAAAAGATCTGGCCAGTACGATTAAACAAAAATATAAAATCAAATATATGAGCATAGGAAAGAAAAAATAAACTAATATTTTTTCTAGATGACATAAATTGTCAACATGGAAAGTTCAAGGAAATTACTACTTACATTTAAACCTAAAAGATTATGATATATGATATATTAGCTATATGTACAAACACTAAGCTTATGCATTAGCAATAAAAAATTTAAAAATGAAGCAAGTTAGGTAGGATTTATAATAAAGAATATTACAAGTACTAAAGAATATATCTAACAACAGAAATGTAAGATTTTTAAAGAGAAAATTAATAATATTATTAAAAGCACAAAATAAAATTTCAATGGATAGAGAAACGAATATGTTCATATGTTATATTCATGGATAGAAAAATCAAAATTGCAAGGATTACAGTTTCCTCCATATTTATCCATAAATCTAATACAATGCCAACAAAAAATTTATAGTCAAATATATTGTTTAACATTTAACAATTATTTATAAAACTTGTGCAATATGTCAGATTTTTTCTAGACATTTATTATAAAATTGCCCAAAATTCCTGGCCTAAAGTATAAATTCTACTGTAGCTACCATTAAATGCAAAAGATAACGTACAGACTAGTAGGAATCATAGTACCATGGCATAAGAGCAGAAGGACATAAAACAATGATTCTTTCAGGAAAAATGGACTGAGAGACAGAATATCTAGAGGAAAATTTACTATTCATTGTTATACAACTGTGATATTTGGCTGAGCATATATATATATATATATATATATATATATATACTCGAAAGCTGTTCACTAAAAAAATTTAGTGAGCAAAAACAGATCTCATTTTTAAGTTTAAAACATCATTGCATATATTCTGAAAGAAAGGAAACTCATTTAAATAAGTGTTCACATGAAAAACACCTGTGTATTTTGTTAACTATTTGAGTAAAATAACATATATTTATTTTTACACCTGTGTTAGAGTCGTGACTTTGTCTTTTTTGGCAAATTAAATCTTCACATTTATCATGCTCCCTCCTTTCTTGCTGATTTCTTGTCTCTGAGCATTAATATTGTTTGTTTCCTCTACTTAAAGGAGTTTCCTAATACATCTTCTCTATTCACAAAATGTCTGTTTAATGAAGCTAAAAGGAAGGTTAAAGGGAAGAAACCATTTAACCCAGGTATGTCTGACAGCAAAGTGCATGATTTTTGCAATAAGTAGTCACCTTTTACATTTTCCACACTTTCCAAAAAGATGGTCTGCTTCAAAGTAATGAGCTTCTTGTCACTTAAATTTTCAAGTAGAAACTGTCTTACCACCCATTAGGGATGAGATGAGTTACAACTACTGGAAGTGTTAAAGCAAAAAGAAATATTCTAACACTCATTAAAATGTTAAGAACTTTATTCAAAACTTACACTAAGGAAGAGAGATACAACACTCTTGGATACAATGTTCTGAATACAACAAAGACTAGTAGGGATTTTTAGTCAGTCAATGAGCAGGGAGGATGTGTGCAGGGTTCAGCAGATGGTAAGTGACTAAGAGGAGTAATAAGAGGTAGGGAGATTCTTGCTAAACTGGCCTATTAAGATAAATGCAAGCCAAGGACTTTAAAATTAGGTTGAGGTATGAGGAATTTGATAAGAAGGGTAAGATGAGACTTAAGATTCTTTTCTAGCACTGGGATTCAAGGTCCAAATGAAGAACAGGGGCTAAGGGGGGCCTAATCAAGGAAAAACGGTTGTAATAGGTAATCTGTATGTTTTTTCAAACTCTCAGCTGACTGAAATGTGAAAGGTCAAGGGAAAGACCTGCACATACTTCCATGAACTCTGAGAGAAAGAAGCCCCAGATAACATTAGCTCCATTTCTGTATGTCTGTCACAGGTCTATGACACCAGCCAACTTGTTCTTTCTGTTTTTGCTATATTCAGTTTTAAGTAGAATCTAGGAAGCAATGTATAAGGATAGCTGTAATTTCTTGGGTGTTCCTGGATGGCTTCCTACTGTGAATTTCTTAGGGAACAGCCCCATGCATTTTTAACTTAAGCTGCTTCTTTCCATTTGTGTGGGCAACTCACATCAGTAACTTCCAAAATAGAGGGAATGGAAATGAGCTCAATGAAATGGCTCCAACAAATTGCAATAGACTCATCTCTCCCCAGACTTCTAAGAAAATGCCACTAGCAGTTCCTTTGACAAACAGCACAAGCAGCCGAGGCATGTGACAGGTATAAGTAGTTAAGATGACATGCTCACCAATCACAGGTCTCCTTGTCCCCAATCCTTGCATCTCATGAGGCAAAGTCAAATTCATTGCAGAAAGCAGGAACAGATTTTCTGCTACAGTCTCAAAATGGCTCAAACCTTTTCACATCTATTATTCCACACCAATTAGGAAGCAATCTCACCAGTAGAGGCAATCCTTTAGGCTGAAGCATTAAACACAAAGTACATTTAAAATAGGACATTGGAAGGGTTAACCTGTTCACCCTAGTTAACAAGCTGTATGTCTTTGATCGGGCCACTTTCATCCAGGGTCACCAAAATACAAAATGAGGGGGTTAGTCCAAATTTTGTTTAGCTCTGATGCTCTGTACTTCTGTTTTGCAGCCCAGAAGGGTATTCATTATCAGCTAGCAAGTGCTACCTAAGTACCAGGATTCGGAACAAACTATGATAGAAAACAGAAAGACTTCCAAGACAGGTATAGAGCCAAATCTGATAGGAGCACTATAAGAAGAGGATCTTGGCAGCAGGAAAACTAGAGTATACACAGTTCATGGAGCACATACCATATTAATTGCAAGCTATATTTACTTCATAATTTTCACACCACTCAGGCTCTACTTTCCACTTTTACACACAAAATCATGCCTACACAAGCTTCTCTCACAAGCCTTTTCTCCGTCTACTAAATAACAGTAGTTTTCAGTAGACTCTAATTTTCATTTTAGTAACCAATCTGCTTT
The DNA here is from genome assembly GCA_004027295.1 of Dolichotis patagonum. Lineage (NCBI taxonomy): Eukaryota > Metazoa > Chordata > Mammalia > Rodentia > Caviidae > Dolichotis > Dolichotis patagonum. The sequence goes on along the minus strand of PVJX010016367.1, from coordinate 1,688 downwards.
AGAATTTGGGAAGCAAATCCATATTTGCTAATTATAGTAATATTTGTTAGTAAATTGATCTTATGGAAGAATAAGTTTATGTTTTTTTATTGCTTCATCTTATGTAATAAGGAGAGTCCTTGTAGGTTACCTGGAATACTTTAGGCTAGGATGAGAAAACATGAGTTATTTTTGCTTAAAATTGGTTCATTTTAGGTCAACATAATTTCACATGGAGATGTTTGTCTATCTTTTATGATAAAGAGAGCATTAACTGATGGTTTGAAAAAGGTTCCACACAAATCACCCACCACAGCTCAGATGGCAAGGCTCTCAGAGATTGATCTGTCTTTCTGTGGGTCCTTTAGTTGAAATTCATTTTCCATTCAACAATGTGTCTCATTTTCATAAGATTCAAAGACATATTTTCATTAGAATGCAATTAACCGAGTAAATCTTTTGGATCAAAGTTGTTTTTCTCGCAGGCATTGCAATAATTTTTAAAAATACAACAACATATTTGATTTAAAATGAAAAAGCTATTTTATCCTAGCTTCCTACTATGAATTGCTTTTCCTACTGTGGTTACTTTTCTCTTGTTGCTGAGACAAAACACCTGCTTCCCAAAATGAAGGCAGGAAAGGTTTATTTAGCTTATAGTTTTTGGAGATTTCAGTCCATACTCAGCTGGCTCCAAGGCAGGGTGGCATAGGGCAGAGGGCAGAAGGGCAATTCTTCACAGCATCAGCAAGCAACAAGAGCAAAAGGGAAGAGGAAAAAGCACACCTCTTTTTCTCTCTTATATTGTATGCTGATTATCCTCCCCTGGGCAGATGTAGCACTCACACTGCCAGTCTCAGCACTAGACAATGAATCAATCACAAATACTAGATTTAGCCACCTGCATGACTAAATGAAGCTTTGGGGGCACATCCAAATACAAAGCACAACACTGAGTTTTTGAGAAATAGGGACTGGGAATTAGAAATGTAAAAACTTTAGAAGTGAAATTCTGGCACACAGGTTCAATAAGGGGTCACTTTTAAACCTGTATCCTTAAATCCAACACATACTCACACATACAATATGTATCATGTATGTAACTTTGTACAAGCACGGAAGATAGTGAAGAACGACCTGATAAAAATATGATTATATCTAGATATAAGTAATCCCGCTAAATGCTGTGAGATTATGAATACTGAGGAATCCCCTTAGTAGTCCAGAAGCTTTCTAATGACTTGTTGTGCAGTGTTACCACTTGCAGGATATAACCAAGTTTCATGCAAAAAAAATGAAGAATTTATTTCATCTCCATAAAGCCTGAAGAGAAGATTTTAAAAAAGAGGATGAAAAAATGAGGACTGAAAATGTAGCTCAGGGCTAGAGCACTGACCTAGAATGTACAACTCCCTGGATACCATCCCTAGCAATGCATTTAGATAGGAGAGGATCAGAAGAGAGGGAACAAAGGCAGAAAGACAGAGTTAGATGTTTACCAAAGTCCAAGAAACAAAATATACTACTTTTTAAGAAAACAGTATATAAGTATGGTGGACTGCAACTTGAATTTCAGCACTCAGAGAGGCTTAGCCCAGTGGATTGCAGTTTTGAGCTCAGCTTGAGAAACTTAGGTATTTAGCAAGTCACTTTCTCAAAAACTTTTTAAAAAGCCTGAGTGTATAGCTAAGTGCAGGGTCCCTGAGTTA
>PVJX010016366.1:0-40517 GCA_004027295.1 Dolichotis patagonum | reverse complement strand
ATTCTTATAATATCTCCAATGCTTTGTTTTTATTAATGTTGTTATATACTGCTGAGACATCATGGTAACCATTGTAGATCACCTTGTATTGTGGTTTTATATGACTTTTACTTCATGCTTTTCTAGGAATTGTTTTGTTTTGTCTTGTTTTGTTTTGTTTTTCCCTCTAATACAGAAAGGATAGATATACATGTGGAGACTCATGCATGTGTAGAGCTTATAAACAGTTTACAAGAACCAACTATATAATGCATGTTGAAATGAACAATGATTTTGAAGAAAAAGAGACACTACAGTATCCAGTGCTGACTCTGAAATGTCACGATATGAATTCCAGCAATACTATCATTCTTTGTTCAAAGTGATTTTAGCTTGTTTTGTTTTGTTCAAGTTCAACACACATGAAGGTATGGACAGCTGTTTTGAAGAGAATGAGAGACACTATGACAGCCATTCTTGGCTTCCCTATTGTCTGGTCTTGAAGACCTGAAGTACCCTCCTCGTACCGCTTAGATCAGTTCCATACTATGTTGTTTCATGTGAACTCCCTGTACATGACAATATGGACAACTATTAGGAAGAAAACAATTGTTAATATGATAGAAAGTGAATATTTCTGATTGTCAAGCTTTGAAATTTATGTCTCTTACATTGCTTTCTTGTGACCTGCTTTGTTCTGTTTTGTTGTGTTTAATTTTATCCTTTTGATATAATTGCATATATGTTTGAGTGCGTAAGATGGATGACCACATTGCTGTTTTTGTCAGATCATGGAGCAGAACTGCTAACAGCATCACTGTTTGAACATCTACTTTGCATGTTTTAATTATGCAATTTGAACAACTGTTTCCAAGATGTCAGTATGTAATTTGTCAAGTAATGATTTCTTAGTGTTTTTTTTTTGTTCTTTTCCCTTTTTCCTTGGAATTCTGTATTGTTGCTACCCTTTATTCTATTTTGCTTGTTATTTTTTCTCTTTAAATAAAATTTAAAAAAAGATTGCAGTTAATGCAATGTAAGTCAAATAAATAGAATTTCCCTATAAAAATATGTCCACATAATTCCATTTAAGGAACTTCAGTGTCTGGATGGAAACTTGTTGCTATACTGAAATCCATTCTCATGATATTGACCATATTACAGTATTTTGACATTAAATTTTTGTGTTGGAATGAACTCTTATAGTATGTTATATTTTTAAAAAACAGTTAACAATACAGGAAAAAATACACGAAGACAAAGTTTACCAGTTTAAAAAAAAACAGTGGCAATGGAGAGGGAAAAGGTTTATTTTTGCAGAGTCTGTTTTATTGAAAATGCCTTTGAGTTGTCCTTAATAAAATCTTGACTTTTCCCTCATAGTGTGGGGACTAAGACGCATACACAGAAACATTTTTGTTAAACAGAACTTTTTGTTTCTTTGATTTGAGGTTTGTAGGAATCCTAAAATGACAGGGTACTAACGAGCCTGGATTGAAATTCCAGATAACTGGATTGATTATGAGTGCAGAAATGGCCATAATATCTAATATAGGGTGGTTATTTTGTTTACTATGCAAAAACACCAATTTATCTCTAGAGTTAACAGCAGATATTTTAAAGTATTCATGCACTAAAACTAGGAGATATTTTATTAAATGTTTATGAAATTATATATATATATATATATATATATATATATATATATATTTTTTTTTTTTTTTTTGGTACTGAGGTCAAACTCACAACCTTGCACTTGCCAGACAGGCACTTATGCCGCTGAGCTAAATCCCCAGCCCTGAAATATATACTTTATATTTTAAATATATTTAAATATATTATTAAATATTTATATAAAATATGAATACAAAGTAAGTTTTGTACATTAAATGCAAGCAATATGCATCTTGAAAAATCCCTAAAGCTTACTGATTATATTTAACCTGGGAAGTTTAGATAGTCATACAATAAGGACAGCATATATTTGGAAGATTTCCTTGTAACTAATTAGGCAATCTCCCTTGATCTATTGTTTTGCTTTCTATGGTTTCAGTTATCCTCAGTAAACTGCAGCCCCAAAATGGTGAGTTTCATAAATGAACAATTTATAAGTTTAAAATTGTTTGGCATTCTGGGCAGTGTGAAGGAATGTGGGCTGTGAATCATCCTTTCATCTAGCGTATCCACACAGTGTGTTCCACCTCTGGTTAGTCTCTCTTACCAGATCAGTTGTTGTGGTATTGCAGTGTTTATGTTGGAGTAACTCTTATTTTACTAACTAATGGCCTCAGAGTACTTCCCTTAAGTAAAATGGTGAAAGCTCTTTGTAGGGAAGGAAATCACATACTGCGGTTGCCAAGAGCCATAGTAAGTAATTGTTAATCTCTCACTGTGCCTAATTTATAAAGCAGTGTGTATATAGGGTTCAATATTATTTGTGGTTTCAGGCATCTTTTGGGAAAATATCCCCCACACACAAGAGGGGATAATGCACCTAAAATATTTACCATGAATCAATTTTATATCCACTTAATGCTTTTCCCATGCACAGTTCTACAAATGAGTAGAAAATAGGAATATCTCTAAAGATTTGTTAGTATGCAATTCCCACCATATGACAACACAGGTGTTGAAATTCTTTGTGGGGTGGGAAGGTTACAGACAGGTATGTAGAACAGCAGTGGTAGCAACTACGTATAGGTAAAGCACTGAACTTGATAATGGAGCAGCAGGTCAGCTATTGGCTAGAAAATAGCTTTACATTAATGAGTTCGTAATCTCTTTTCTCCTTCTTCTCCCATTTGCTAGAATTAACATGTAAAAGCAGTGCCATGTCATTTTCTGCTATAACTAAGTTGCAAATCATTAACATGGAGTTTTTGCTAGCATGGTGATGCCTGCTGGCAAGAGGTTGCCCACCTGGGCTGTGAGGGTTGTGTGTGGGTACACAAGTAATTTACATACTGCTTGCTTTGTGACAGTGCTGACAGCTGCCCTTTGTCTAGCTGTAAGTAGAATAACTTTATTAACGTTTATAAAGTGGAAAAACTCACTATGAATTACATCCTTAAACTTTGTATTATCATTTGTTCAGTTTCTATACTCATGAGGAACTAGGATATAGCAATGAACAAGAAATAAAAAGGTCTTGAGCTTGCCAGATAAGATAGACAATAAATAATATCATAGTAAATGATGAGAAAAGCCACATGATGAGAGAAATTGTGTGATGTAAGGAAGAGGGGCAGGAAGGAGAGGGAAGGGGAAGGTGGTGTGTGTTTAGGGATAAGATCATCAGGGGAAGTCTAAGGATGCAATGATTAAGGTGAAACCTGGAAGAATAACTATTTTCAACAGAGGTGTTTAGTGGATTCTGAACCAAAATAGTTCTGCTTTGTGTAATAAGGATTGCGTGCAGTGATGATGTTTTGAACTGACTCAGAACCAACCATTTAGCAAAGACCCTAAACTGGCCAAAGAGCAGAGCCTTGGGAACACCCTGCTAGGTCAGCAGTAAGCCTTTAGCTGCTGGGTGGTGGGGAGGCTTCAGGAAGTAGCCTGGGGCAGTTGGAACAGCACTCAGAAGTGGGGTGTGTGTGTGCAGGGTATAGGCCACTGCCTATTAGGGCACCAAATTAAGTGTTTACACAGATAGCATGGTATGTGTAACAGCTGACCATCAGCCAGGGCTCTATGTAATTTTATGATTCAAGGTATATATTGATTTACCAATTGCAGTTAAAGACTGTATTTTAAGTTCTGGCCACCCTACACAATTTAGTAAAGAAAAGGTAGGGTTAAATTATGTTTTCAAAGAATTCTGACAGCTATGCAGTTTTGTAGTCTAGATCACATTTAGAGAAGGTGATCTTATCAAGCTGGATGTATTCCTCTTAAAATAACCAACCAAACGCCATCTGTCATTTCTAGGCGGCATCACTGTCCACCCATTTCTACTAAGATTTATGAGAAGACAGAGAAGCCATGTCTGCTCTCCGAATACACCGAGAACTACCCTACTTACCATTCTTATCTGCCCAGAGACTCCTTCAAGCCCAAGCGGGAGTACCAGAGAGGGTCCATACCAATGGAAGGCCTGACCACATCAAGGTGAGGGCAACTTAGATTACTATATGAATGCCCAGCAGGAAAGCAGTAAAGTATAGCACTGATATGTAACATTAAGATAATAATATATAGTACTAATGCACATAGTATCAACAGATGGTATTAATGCCTTAATGTTAATGTACTATATCTTTGAAAGAAAATCTTGAGTTTATTAGCCAGCTTAGTTGTTCCCAAACCTCATCTTAAAGAAAAAAGATTTTTGCTTGCCAAGGTAGGGGTCAGGGAAAAGGTAAGTTGGTCTGTATAATAAAGGATATATCATTAAATAAAGCAGTAAAGAAATGGAAAGAGTGGAGGCTGCTGTCCAAAAAGTTTTGGGCTTTGGTGAAAGGCTTCAGGTCAGCTTAGGTGATAATGGTGGAGAAAGAGAAGTGATAATTAAGAATGAGCATATTTAAAGTTATGCTGTAGGTTCTCTCACCTTGTAGTAGTGGGGGCGGAACCCAGGGCCTTCACACTGAGCTGCATTCCCATCCATTTTAAAAAATTTGAGACAGGTCTCACTGTCACTGAGATGCCAAGGTGAAGCTTGGCCTATGCTGTAGATTTTGAATTGGACTGAATAGCATGTTCAAGAAATATGAACAGCCAGAGGTGGTGTTCAAGAAATATGAACAGCCAGAGGTGGTGTTCAAGAAATATGAACAGCCACACTGGTAATCCCAGTACTCGGGAACCTGAGGCAGGAGGATTGCCATGAGTTTGAGGCCAGCCTGAACTACATAGTGAGATCCTGTCTCAAAAAAAAAAAAAAAAATTAACAAAAAATATATTTTCTTTTAAATTCCTCTTGATTTACTCTTCCAAACTTCTAAATTGAGATTATTTGGATCTTGGTCTGTGCAGAGGCTGAGCCACATAATAGGGGACATCTGATATCATTGGGGAGGGAAAAATTGCTCAAGTAGTGTGTCCATTAGGGTTCACTAGCAGAATTGATTTGATATAAGAATATACATGATATATAAGGGATTTGCAAGGTAAGCTTACAGTGGCCACCTGCAGAGTCAGGGTGGACGATGGTGAAAGGGCTCTTTGGGCACTGGAGAGCCAGAAGATGCAGTCAAAATCAAAGGCTGGAAGCTCACTGCAGAAGCTGGTGAGAGTCTGTATCAGGTGGCCAAACAAGGGTTTGCATTGGGAGGCTGAAGAGTTGGTGCTAGAAGCCAGGACACAGATGTCCAAAGGTGGTTGTAAAGACTGGAGTTCCTCTGAAGAAGAGAAAATGACAGACTTCACTTTTTCCTTTCCCTTTTTATTCCATCCAGGCTACAAGCCTATTGGTTGGTGTCACCTACACCCAAGGCGGATCTTTGCTATTTAGTAAGTAAATCATCCAAACACACCCAGAAGTGTACTAAACCAACCTGCCAGGTGTTTCTTATTCGAGTTGACAGCACAGTTAACTATTACACAGAGGATTCTATGTGTTGCAAGACTCTAGTGGTGGCGACCTATGGCATGCATGTTGTGGCTGACACATAGAGCCCCCTCTGTCACCATGTAAGCCAAGTCATTCCAGCAGATAAGCATTGGCTAACAGTTGCTTTTCCTCTAAACTAAAACCTCAATATTCAGGTTTATTTGCAGAGTTGGCACTTTGTGATAAATAAATGGGTTTTAAGTTGGGTGTTTGGTCTCTAAAAGGCTTTAGCAGTCTTCTGCTATTAGTGACCTCTACTGGTGACTCCTGGCTGGCGATCCAGTGGAACAGATTCGTCTTTGAGGAGGAGTCACTGGGTCTGGCGCCTTCTGTGCTCTGAGGGCATCAGGGGTTGCTGGGTTTCAACTCCGCACAGGTGATTCTCGCAGGCTCAGTGGAGAGATTTCTTGACAACCACAAGCAAGGAGAAGGATATGATAGGAGGCCAATGGACATAACACCTTTAGAACGAAGGAAATTAACTTTTGATACCCATGCATTGGTTCTGGATTTAGAAACTCATGGTCTTGACAACAAGCAGAAACAACTGTATCAGCATTAACCACTTTATCAGATATATTTTTGAGTACACTCACACAGGGTCTCCACATGAGACCTGGCAGGTTGAGGCTGAGATTTTGAATTGTACATATTTCTATCAAAAGCTGCCATCTTCTAGATCTGCAGGAAATCTGCATCCTGGTTAGGGGCACAAGGATCAATAAGGGGAAAAATGAAGTCAGTGGACCTCCGAGCTTGGGAAAAACTACTTATCAGAGGCAGCTTGAGAATGGGAGACAACTGAGGTCCTTGGCTGATGCTTGACCTGAATCAGGTCACTTTTATACAAAGCATTTATCTAACATCGTTTTGTAATATGCAACTTTTTTCCAAAGTATAACATTAAACAAAATAAGTCTTATAGTTTGGACTTTATTTGGGCAAGAAAATAGCATCTTTAGTATCAGATGGCCACAATAAAGGATGGTATAATACTTAACTGATTGTGTCAACTTGAGTAAGAAATACCCAACTAAATTGGATCAGCACAGTTCTGAGTGTGGCTGAGGAGATTTACTGAAGACAGAAGACCCACCCTAGGATGGCCTGCCACCTGAATGGTATAAAGGGGAAATGAAGGAGGGAGGCTTGCTTCTGTTTCTCCGAGGAGCTCCAGTCTTTGCCTTCACCTCGGACCTCATCTCCTGGCTTCTAGTGCAGACCCTTCGGCCTCCTGTTATGGGCTCACACAGGACACTACACTGAGCTCCAGGCCTTTAGCTGCATCCTTCACGTCTCCAGCAGACAGACCTTTTGCACTTTTCCACAGCTGATTTCGTGCAGTCATTATAAGCCAATCTTGTAAATTCTTATACATTTGTGTATTTGGCATTAAATCTGTTTTTCTAGTAAGCATGGATTGATACAGATGGGAACTATTCTTGAGTATTGGTTTTCCTTTTAAAAAACAATAGACAATATCAATGAAGAGTCCTAGACACATGTGCAAGAGACATGTAGCTGGTATAAAAGGGTAAGAGTAGTGTTGAGGAATGACTTAAATGCCATCCTCTGCTTCTAGGTTTGGCTCATTCCATCTCTTTATATCCAGTTTGCGAGAAATCAAGAGTACCTTGTGAGATGTAAAGTACCAGATACTAGAAGTATATTTCCTGTCCTATAGGTACAGAAAGGATGCTTTGAGGGTTGGATGTTGGGGCATGCTCTTTGTTGCCCAAAGTTTAGGAGAATAAAGACAAGTCCTAGACAAACCCTCTAGCTCTGAAATCCCCAGATGTAGTCCTGCATATTGCCCCTCCTCCTGATGGTGCTTTGCAAAACAAAAACTTACCCTCTGACCTGTCCTAAATTATCCTTGCCTTGTGTCACTACAATAACAAACATATTACTCAAAAGTTCCCTTTCCCCTTCCAGAGGCAGAGTAACAATAAATATAATTTATATCATGATGTGACTAGATGGGAGGACTCAGTTACTGGAAGAATTTCCAAAACAAGCTATTAATTAATGATCATAAGGACTTTAAAAAGAAAAAGTGGTAGAATCAAGTTTACCCATGGGGAAGAAAAAGAGCAGACATAGGTCTCTCTTATTTATTTCCTACTCCAAAAAAGAGAAGTCAGGGGGGAATGAACAGAGGGTATCTCTTCTTTTCCTTCTACCTCAGCTTTGTTATTTAGTAAACCTGTGCCTTCCATTCCAGACACTAGTTTTCATAGACTGAGAACAGAACTATGCCAGTTTCAGAAAATGTAGAGAAGTCTTCATATGGGTACTCTACCAGAGGCTTCTGGGAAAAGGTATGGGTCAACCCTGTGTTTCTGCACCTTTTTCAAAGTGGGGTGTTACTCTGTCCCAGGACTCTTATCACCATAATATCCCACCCACTTACCTGTCTAAAAGTTGACTCTGCTTAGTGTGAGAGGGCTCTCCCACCTGCTGAATGAAAAAGTCATGTGGACCAGGGCTTGGCTAGATTGATGATTAAGTCCAGACACACAAAACACCTGGTTTCTGGAAAGGTTATCATCCCAGCATGAGGCATGATTACAGCTGCACACAACTCTTACTGATCGTAAATCTTGGGAATTTAAAGCAGGTGCCATGAGAGAAATGCTTGAAATTTCCAGCCCTTCTTAGTATGAAGCTGTTTCTTGCAGCCTTTGATAATTCTCTTGCATAGGATTTGCCTTTAGTTCAGATAGATCTGAGGTCAATTTATGAATAAGAGGTTTGCACTTCAAGACTTGTTTCCCCTTAGGCATGTCACCATATAAAATAGTTGGGCCCCCAAATGAGACATTATTTTTGTTAGCTGTGCTACCCTCCTAAAGGTGGGCAAAATAAATAGCCTCAGAAGAAAGAGATGAGTCTTCACTGATGGTAGGCTTTTATCCTAAAAGGGAGGAGACCATGGATAGAGTAGACTGGAGAACTGGAAAAGCTGATAGAATTGGGCTCAGAGTTGACAGATTTGGCTGAAAGGTGGAAGACTGGGATTAGATATTTCAGACTCTTTCATCTCCTGATAAGACTACTTACTGTACTTCGGAGTCGGGAAGGAAAGCACTAAAAGAAAAAGGGCACTTGGTATCCTTTTTAAAAGCCAGGAAAGAAGCAAGTTGGTACTGGATGTGCGTTGTGCTGTCTTCATTGAATTTGATGTATTTTCTCTTCAAATATATACTCAGCTCCCTGACGCAGAGCTATACCCCTGGGGATATAGTTAGTCCTCTTTACAGGTTGGGCCTGAGAACTGATGAAGACATTCAGATAAAATTCTTGGCAATGAATTTGCCTGTGCCATTTCAAAGACTTTGGTTGCATTTGTGACCATTTTGTCCATTATTTTGTTAAATATTTCCTCTGTTCCTGATGCCCTATTCATTTCTCCCCATTTCCTCTCTCTCTCTGTTTTTCATATTGAAAAATTTCTATTAATTGATCTTCAAGTTCACTGGGTTTTCCTGTCTCATCTCCATTCTACTAAGTCCATCATCTAGTGAATGTTTTATTTCAGATATGGTGGTTTTCAGTTTTCAATTTTACATTTTCATATAGTTTACACTTTCCATGACTTCTTAGCTTTTAATTCATGCTGATCTTACTGGCAAGTATTTTGTTTTCTTCAGTGGGCACAATTAAATTAGTAGCTTTGAAATCTTTGCCTGGTAAATCGAACCTCTAGGTTTTCTTGGGATTGGTCTCCATGATTATATTTTTTCCCTGAGCAGTGGCCACATTTTTCTGTACATATGTCAAGTAATTTTGGATTGGTTCTGGACATTGTGGATGGTGTGTTGTGGAGACTCAACTATTTAAAAAAATTCTTCTGAAGAGCATTGTTTATCAGGCGACTATCTGATTAGATTCAAAATGTAAACTCCACATCCTGGGTAGCTGCTCAGATCTCAGTTCAGTTCTGTTCTCTTGGTGTGGTTGTCTAAAGTCTGCCATATACATGAGGTCAAAAGGAGAGCTGAGACCAGTTTTATACAGAACTTTGGCTTCCTGCCTTTGTTTCATTCTTTCCAGTTTTCTTCCTTATTTTCTAGCACATTTGGTTGCCTTACATTTGCTCCTCTGTGTCTTTACTCAAAAAGAGAATGGAAAATACTTGTCTTCTGGCTGCTTGGCCTGGTATAGACTAAAGCCTGCAGGCTAGAAGCTTTGACCCTTAAGCAGTTAATAGAAACTTAACCAGTGAAGACTTACCCAGTGCCAATTCCTTCTCCCACCTGATGATCAGCCTCCAAAATATGCCTGTTTTGATCACTCTTTAGTGCTTTTTGTTTTTCTAGAGTGGTGACAGATGTTAGTCTCTTTCTTAGCAGCATTTGGAAAGCTGAAGCTAGAGGAGATAGTTCTGTGGAACTTGAATCTTGGAGTTGCATGGCCTGGGTTCCCATCTGTTTCTGTGAAGACGAGGTGCACTCAGTGTGCCCCATCAGCATCAGAACAAGGAACCAAACCCTGTGTTCACCCAAGGGGCCTAGCTCAGTGGTCTGGGATGGGCTCCCTATCTTGCCTAAAGAATTAAAAAAATATTCCTCTGAAGAGCATTGTTTATCAGGGAAATACCTATTTTTAAAAAAGCATTGCATGGCTCCTCTGTCATGGTGAAAATCTCCATTTCCCATTTGTAGGCCCATGACCCTAGTTAGCTGTAAGGCTACTTCCTCTTTTCTTTAGTCAAATTCCTGTCAAATACCTTTCTTTAGCTTTGCCAATTGATTTGAAGTCAAGTTGTTATGATTTCCCCAGCAGGGCCACTTTAACCTTTACTTAACTCTGAGTTTAACTCTTGGCCTTCCATACTATATAACTTTTATAGCTACTTACCTAAAAGAAACTCAGACTTTTGACCAACTTTTTTTCTTGGTTCATAGTCATTGTGGGCACAAGCATTAGGAACTATACCACAGGAGGAATGGAGAGATCCAGTGTTCTTAAAAAAAGAAAAAACTAGTCAGTTGGAGCAATTTCTGGGAAGAATAAAATACTTTTCTTTTACATGAACTTAAAGACTAAGATTATGTGTGATTGGGGACATGCAGTTATATTGTGGTTAATGATAGGTTTCAGTGAATATTCTCAGCATAAAAATACAATGAGGAAACACATAAATTCTGATTAAATTTAGTCTTAAGCCCCAGTAACTATTTTTGGGTAAGGACTAAATGAATCAAACTTTAGATTTAAAAATTTTCCTCTTTTCAGAAGGAGATCCACCTTCTCCTAATGGTTTGCCTTAATTATAACTGGTCAGTACATTTAACCACAGATGTATGCTTCCACAGGAACCTGAGTTTTGTATTGGAAAGAGTCAGTAACAACTCATTACCCAAACAGGGTGAGCAAGAATTTCACTGCATCTGCTGTTGTCTTTGAGAAACCAACTTCAGGATAGTCCATTAACTGGTGAGCTTGGGAGCCCTTCATTTGCTTTTTTGCCTGTGAAAGAAGCAGGGGCAGAGTATTAAGTGTGCTTCCTCTGTCAGACAGAGAGAGACAGAGAGAAAGAGAATTATTAGAAAAGAAAAAGAGGGCCTGGCAGCCATGCAGGGAGGGTTTTTGTGGTATCTCTTGACAGGAAGTTGGCTCCTTGATAGCAGGAATAGCAGAAGAGGATACTGGGGCCTGCATGTGCAGGGGCGGGGCATGGCATGCTGGTGTTTGGAAAGAACTCCTGGGCACTCTGGGATGAGTGGGATACCTGGTTTTCTTCTTACTACCTTCATTTGGGTATCTCCTGATACTTCTTGGAGGTGAAGAAGGCCAGTGACTTAGTTAGCCATCATCGAACACGGTTTTATAAAGGCTTAGAAGTGTGTTTTCAGACAGGGATTTTTGGGTATTTCCATTTATCTTTGCAGTCAATGGCCTTACACTCTTCATTCCTTGCCGTAATTGGTTTAATACTGAACAAGACTCCAGGGTAACGTTCTTATTCACCAAGAAGGGTGTGAGGCGGAGCTGACCCTTGGCTTCTGGTTTAACTTTTTTCCTCCATAAGATACATACACAGTCTGCTTCCAGGCATCTCAGGGTCATTCAGCTTTCTCTTGCTGTTTGTCAGTAGTGGGGCCCTTGGGATGGTAGCCAAGGCTGGAGGCCCTGTACCTGCCACTAAGATATATTTTAAGATCTACCCAGAGGGTATTATGGGAATTCAACTGAAGCATCTCCTACTTCCCCCTCAGAGCCCTGGAGAGACTAATTCTCCTGCTTCGTAACTCCCTCCTTCCATTCCACCAAGCATTCGCAGGATCCAGTTTGGGTTTATTGACAGCCCTGTGTATAATTCATGCAAGACAGGTTACAGCAGAGCATGTTACCTTTGCTAGTGAAGCATGGCTCACTTATGCTGCTCCAAATTTTGGCCGGGAAGTAAGTTTTATTGGTGTTTGGGCCTAATGTTTTCCTGTCCGGAAACCTTTCGTTTCCCTGGGGGAGGCTGCCTTGGCAAACACCATCAGGAAAACTCTGCCTTCTCTTTGTCCAGTTGGGTAAGTGGGTTTTAGGCAAAAACAGACTGTTGAGTAAAGCAGAAGCCCTTGGTGTGAAGGATGTCGGCACTGGGGAGTGGGAAGCTGAGACCGTCCTGGTGAGCAGCATGAGCCAGGCTAGCTCGGGTATGGCCAGGATGGCTCCAGGCAGTGTACAGGTAGCATCGGGGCAGTTTTATAACTAGACAACGATTTGGAAAGAGACTATTTTCTGTTCAGTAGGAGTCATCCTGTTTTCTGAGCCTGTTTTCTTTCTTTCTAATTAGTGCACATTGACTCTGTGGAAGAGTTTCATTGTGCATTTTCGTGCATGCATATAACATACTTTGATTGTATCCACCCCCTTACTAGCCTCTCTTTTGCCCTACTGTTTAATACTCCCCCAAATAAGGGGCCACTCACAGCAGACGACAATGAAATTGGACTTAGGATCTCCCATTACCTTACTTTTTTTTTTTTTTTTTTTTGTCTCTCCTGAGTTTTCTGTAAGGTAAAGGAGAAGAAAGAGATAAACATTAGCAAGATAAACTGTTGGGATTATAGAGAAACAGGAGTACTTGAAAAAGCTCTGTGGTGGGGAGATAGGGTGGAAGGCAGGTGAATCTGATAAGTGACAAACTCTGGGCAGTGAGGAAAGGGGCAAGGGGGACACCCAGGTGTCTGACTTGGGTGAGAAGCTTTGATGATCCCTTCCTCTGATAGGGAATAGTGGAGAAGAGCAGTTGGGAAATAGAGTAAAAAATGTATGTAAAGATAAGTTGAACGGACAACACAAGTGTTATTCTAGGCCAAGGATCCCAACGACATGTACTTATTATTCTTCCAGGAGAGATTTTGGGCCTCACAAAGTGGCACCAGTGAAATTGCACCAGCCTGATCAGTACGTCCCAAGTGAAGAGAATATGGATTTGCTCACAACGTATAAGCAAGATTACAACCCCTATTTTGTCTGCCGAGTGGGCCCCATCAAACCTCGGGACAGTAAATATCCATGTAGTGACAAGATGGAGTGTCTGCCTACTTATAAAGGTGGGAGAGTGAGTGAGGAGCAGGGTGAGGGAAGGCTGGGCTGAGTCTGCCGGCAGGCCAGGAGATACGATTTGCGTGCACTTCCTCAGTTCTAGGTCAGCAAGGAGCTTCTGGCAGGCTGCGGCCAGCTGGCAGTCCGTTCTTGTCTAGCTGGAGAGCTAAGACTGGCTTTAAAATTAATGACTGAAAACATAAGAAGATTATTTCAGGATGTGTGAAAATTACATGACATTTGAAGTCCAATGTTCATAAATATGTTTTATTGAAACACAGCCATTTAGACATCATTATTCATTTATGCAGTATCTACATGTGCTTTTGTGCTATGGTGGCAAAGTTGAGTAGCCACAACAGTGACCTTTTTCATGGCCTAAGATGTATAATTCATGGATATGTTGCTCTTTACAGAAAATATTTGCCAACCCTACCTTAGCTTGCTGTTTGAATGTACGTTTCAAATTTAAGCTACGTTTGGTTCTACCACAGATTGATTGTTTCAGGTCGTTCATTTAAAAGAATACTGACGTACGTGCCTGCCTGGCAGCGCAAGGTCCTGAGTTCATTCCTGGTACCCCCGCATCCCAAAAGAATATTGACATATATAACTTATATAAAAATAATATATGCATCATAATTATACATATCAATCAATTTTAGCGGTATACACCTACATAAACAACATCCAGATAAAGAAATATAACATTAGTACTATGCCCTTCAGTTAACCTACCCATCCACAATTTAGTCACTATGCTGACTTTTAAAACTTTAGTTTTGCCACTTTCGGATTTCATATAAGCAAGATTCATTCATTCTTTCAAAAAATTTTAAACTTCATATATAATATGTATTTATGGGGTGTGGTGTCATACTTTGATACATATATAAATTGTGTAGTGTTCAAATCATGGTAAATGTATGTGTCTCTTTAAACATTTATCATTTCTTTATGGCAAAAACATTCCAAACCCCTTATAGCTTATTCAAGATATACAATACATGTTTTATTGAGTATCTACTACATGCCAGGCACGGTTCTAGGAAGTCTGATGGAAGCATAGTGATCTGCTTCTGACTTTTTGGTCTCCTAGGAGAGATGAGATCTGAACTCTTGTGTGCTATCCAAGAAGTGTGACAAGAAGTTACTCCTTCTGTGGCGCATAGAGACGGAGACCGGGGAAACAGTGACTCTGGTGCTTATGATGCACATTGTTACCCTAGGCAGATGTGCTAAATAGTTCACATGTAATGGTTCCAGACTTGTAAAGGGCTGTGATGGAGACTGGTTCTATTTAGTCAGGCCAGCGTTTAGGCTGGAGATGGGGTATAGGTGATGAGGCTGGAGTGATGTAAGAACCTTCCTGAAGGAGCTATCTGTCATTCAGTGAGGTCCTCCATGTGGTTGAGCTTCTCTACTTTTTCCAGTAAGAGACCCAGAGATGGATTGGCATGGGCCTTGTCAACAACCTGGACTTGGTCCTTTTAGTGTCTTTAGTGTGCTCTGTGCCACTCTTCCACAGCTACTTTCTGTCAGGATGAGTCTGGACATTGCCATCCCCAAAATGGTGTCCCTTCTGAAGCGTATGTACCTTGCCTTACCTGCTTCCTGGGTTACTCACTTATCTACGCCTATCATGGCAGTCCTTGGCCTTGCTGAGACCTCTGTTTCACTGATGCCTCTACTTCTCTCTCACCATCTGTCCTTCCTTATGTAGCCTCTCATATCTTTGTAGTCCATCTCTTACCAGTGCTCTAAACTCCCCTTCTCTTCTTCTATTGCTTCTTCTTAGCAAAACTCTGCTTCTGTCTTCTGCATGTCAATACCCTGGCCTGCATTGGAGTTTACCTCCAATCTGTTGGCTCTTAGCCATTTCCACAGAAAGGGATTGGGAGTCTTTTAAGAAAGACACCTGTTGTCTTTCTGCATGTCAATACCCTGGCCTGCATTGGAGTTTACCTCCAATCTGTTGGCTCTTAGCCATTTCCACAGAAAGGGATTGGGAGTCTTTTAAGAAAGACACCTGTTGTGATATTTTTCTCTAAACTCCTCAAATGATCTTTATGGTCCTTGGGTTAAAGTTCCAAGCCTTTAAGGCTCCTCTATGTTTTGTAGGTTCTGGCTCTTGCTCCCTGAGCCCCCTTCTACTCCAGCCCACTGGCTGCCTTTCAGTTCTCTTCCTCTACTCCTTTCTGCTAAAGGGCAGCTGACATGTTTGAATTCCTTCTGTTTCCCCTATCGAGCTGTCATCCTCCACTAGCTGCTGAATTCCCCACGCCAGACTAGATTCCCTCAGGGTGTCTTGTAACTCTTTGTGCAGCCTTTTTTTTGCTTTACTTTTGTCTCCTTGTCATGTGAGCTCTAAGGCGACTAGGATCTGTTTCTTTGCAATTGTCCGCTGATAGCAGATACTGTCATAGGTGCTTCAAAAAGGACTCAGTATGACCAGGTGCACAGCGCGGCAACCTGTGCATCTATTTGTGGTGGTCTTCTCCCTTTTTATCCAGTGTTTACAGGAAGGCAGAAATGGGGTACCACGTACAAAGAGTAGCGGGGCAGAGGAATGGAACTAGAGCATACACTTACTTCCAAGGCGGGAGGGAATAAGGGAATCGGATAGGGCACATCAAATTACAAAATCTCTTTTTCTTTGTACTGTCTTTGTGAGCGCCCTTGGTTTAGGTCTTGGAGGAGTTCAAGGCTCTTTACAGCAATTTCTTGCTTGGTTCTGATCTTCTCTAATTTGCTCTAAATGCAAGGGGGGTTCTGGAAATGAAAAATGCTCCTTGCTTTCCCTGAAGGTCAGCATGAATGGAGTAAGTCTAATGATATTATTAAAGACAAGTCTTCTTTACTCATCTCTACGCAGTACTAAAAATAAACACATATACAGGAAAAAAAACCAATTTAGTACTCATACTTTAATTTTTTCTACCTCCAACTTTCTTGTATTCCTTCATTAGTTTATGAAGTTACTCCCTGAATTGCCCTCTGCAAACTATACATAATAGTTTTCTGATAAAATTAAATCACACCTGACATTTCCTTACTTAACTTTAAAACTGAGAAAATTTTATTTAATTCTCCATTTTTGTTTAACTTCCATTAAAACTCGTTAACCTATTGACTGCTTGTCTGCTTTAACAGAATTAAACAGATTCCAGTCAAGCAACAATTGAATTGCTTAGGGCCTGGCATGGGTAGATGGGCAGAGTTTTTGTTCTGGGTACAAATTTGTACTTGAGGTTGGATTTCTTCTGAAATTAAGATTTAAAAACATCTCAGTGTATACCTGTTAACTTTGTCTCACAATTAGATATGACTCATAAGTGCTAGTTTGCAACCTAAATTTCTTCATAGTTTTACTGTCTTAGTCCGTGTGTACTTCTGTAAGAACAAACCTGAGACTGTGTAATTTATAAATAATAGAAATATATTTTTCACAATTCTAGAGTCTGAAAAGTCCAAGATGAAGGTGTCTGTAGATCCAGTGTCTGCTAAGAGCAGGATTTCTGCTTCTAGCATGACATTTTATTGTTGAGTTTTCATATGGTAGAAGGCAAAAGAGAAAAGGGCTTATGCTAGTTCCTCAAGCCCTTTTCCAAGACAGTTCACTCATCAGGACAGTGCTTTCATGATTTAACCCTTTCCCCCAAGGCCCCACCTAGTTTCAACATCTGACCTGAGGGACATTCAGACAGGCGGTAGCAAATATTGTTACTGTATTAATTTGAGTGGTTTATTTGTTTTAATACTGTTCTGTGGTATCATGGCTTCCAAAATTGGGGGTTAAATGCCAAACATCTGCATTCTCAGCATTTAGAACAGGAAATGGATAATAAATGTATGTCACATAAAGGAACAAACAGATGAATGGTTCTGAACTCCTGATTACAAGGGCTCCAGGTGACGGTGTTTGGCAATAAATGTATGCACATTCTCACACAGCCACTTACCCTATAGATCCTAGCAAGGAGCAGAAGTGAGGATTGAGGAAGGCCTCTGACACTTATCCTGCCCTCGGGACATTCCTGAACTAGTTCTCGCATGTCTGACGGACCATAGTTTTGCGTTGTATCTTGGTGAATCATGCCTTGGATGATTTATCTCTTGTGAAAATGTGCTGCTGTAGTATTTTCTATAGCAACCTTCATACTTTATGATGATATATTGACCTTCTTTCTAAAGGGAGAAGAAACCGAAGACCCAGAGTTATTACATGTGTGTATTTCAGTGGGTCCATCTATATTTTGCTTATAGCTCTGCTTCTATTAGTTCTGTAAGAAAATGTTCAGACTTTTCACTTTCTACTCGTGGCCAGCACCTTAACTGGGGTCCAGCAAACCACCAATAAAATGTGTTTCAGCAGCATTTGGTTGTAATTTGTGACATTTTCAAAACACTGTGCAATTGGAAAGATTGAGAGTGTAATTACTTGATGCTCAGTTTTAGGTTTAGCTAAGTTTTTTTTTAAAGACACATTATTGAATGGAATCTCTTTTAAAGAGGTTCTTGCCAATTACTTACATGACACTGTGGCCCTGAAGGGCTTTACTGGCGTGTGAATAGTTTGTCATATGGAATTCTGAGGTTTTTCGGGCCTTGTGGAGAGCTTTTTGTAATAAATGCTGGGTGGAGGAAGTCAGAAGGCTGAATAATAATGTGGTTTCGGCTGTATTGTTGGGTATCAGAAATCACATGAGGCAACATTAAGCCTATGAACCTGTTTTCTTAACACTTCATCTGTCACAGAAGAGGACCAGAAAAGCCCTCTCCTACCCACCTCCAAGTAAGCTGAGGTAGTAGCATGTGGGTATCTACACGTAGATGCCCCTATTTCAGTGAGGCCTGAGGTCAGGGGGTGAAACATGTGGTTTATATTCTGTAAGATGGTTCCCTTTAAGGCCCCTAATGCTTTCAAGATGCTGATAGAGCCATTAATGGCTCTTGGAGAAAGATTAGATTTTCAATTAAAATGAAGCCAATTTTGAATAAATAGTTGGTACTATTACTGGCCTAAAATAAACTTAAGAGTGTGGCTGGGGATGAGTGTCAAGAGTTCTGGAATGGTGGAGTCAGAAGCTTGGCAAATCTTCTCCCCTAAACAGCAATGATAAAACTAGGCAAAATGGTAAAAACCAACCATTTTAAGACTTTGGAAATGAACCAAAAGCATATAACAAAAATTATATGATTGAGAGCATTTATTCAAGTAAAACTGTTGAAATTTTGTTATGAATAGTGGGCCTCTGTGGCTCCCATGATCCTACCCTCTTCCCCCAGCTTCGTCTTTGTGCTAGTTCTCGCTTGTCTGTGAGGAGAGTCTCTGCTGCAAGTGGGGTCTGAACTGATTTGGAATAGAGTGTGTACCCCAAGGGTTTGACAAAAACAGTAGTGATTCCAGTGTAGGGGGGAAATCACAGAAGACAACTTCTGACACTAGTTTGAGGCTTATAGTACTAATTGTGGTAAGCAATGGACATACAGACAAGCTAAAATTTAACAAGGAGATCCAGAGAATGAGACAAACACAGTGGGTCTTGATAACCTCAGACATATTCATGATAGTCTGAAAGAAGTGCCCATGGGCTATGTGTAGGCTTGAGAGTTTAGAGAGAGGGCCGTCTATTTATACAGGCTCCCTGCCACTGAGCTATTGCTGATACAGGTGAACCTTAGGAAGCTGACTGTAAAAATGAAAACAATTTTAAAAAAGCCAGGTGTGGTGGTTCCTGTTGTTATCCTGACTACTTGGAAGGCTGAGGCAGGAGCATCACAAGTTTAAAGCCAGCCTGAACAACTGAGAAAGACCCTGTCTCAAAGTTAAAAAAGAAACAAAGAAAGAAAGGTTGGGAATGTAGCTTATAGCACTGTGGGTTCAATCCTTAGTTCATGGAGTGGGGGAAAAGAAAATGAGCAAAAATATGAATAACTGCATACTACAGAAGTGGTAAAACCATAGCATTAATGTATTTCATTAAACATAGCAAAAGCAAGACCTCCTAGTAGAGGGCTTAGAATTAAGAATTCAGAGTTGCTCTACCATATTGTCTAGCCCACACATGGCTTCATTTAGTTTTTTGTGATTTCCATCTACTAGTATTCTTGATTATCATCATTACATTTTCCTTCACTTCTTTAGAATTAAGAATTCAGAGTTGCTCTACCATATTGTCTAAGATATTGGATCTTTAACAAACATTTGTAAGACAAAGCTGGGCATGGTGAAACATGCTTAGGAAGCTGAAGGAGGAGGATTGACATGAGTCCGAGGGCAGCCTGGGCTACATAATGAGTTCAAGGCCAGCCTGAACTACATAGTGAGACCTTGTCTCAAAAAAAAAAAAAAAAAAAGAAAGAAAGAAAAGTAATATATGAATAAAAAGAGGGAGGTATGGTTCATGCATGAGGGAAAAGAGACAATTAAAACTATTTATTAGGGATCCCCTGACGGTGGACCTAGTAGAAAATTTCAAAGTAGCTATTATAAATATATTCACAAAACAGTAGGAAACTATATTTAAAGAAGTGAGGGAAAATGTAATGATGATAATCAAGAATACTTGTAGATGGAAATCACAAAAAACTAAATGAAGCCATGTGTGGGCTACCGCCGGACTGGAACAGCCAGACCCCAGGCCCTTCTAGTGCCAATCCCCCTCCCCCTGCCACCGTAAATGACTGGCTGATCTGGAGAAACACAGGCTGTGATGATAGCTATCGAGAGACCTTATGAATATAACTATGTAATTGTATTCTTTTTTCCCTATAAATTTAAAATACTGTTATAGAATAAATGACAAAACTGTGAGGTTTGTTTTAAAGAGGTAAAGTTGATGTAACATCAGGAAATCAATTAATATGCCACATTAATAAGGGACAAAAACCACACAATTGATAGGATAAACACTTGACAAAGTCGCATAAAAATTGTCATCCAGCTATGAAAAGAAAGAACTTTCTTAGCCTGATAAAGAACGTCAATAAAAAATTCCACAAGCATCTTCCTGAATGTGGGAAGACCATATGCCTTCCCTTTGAGATGAAGAGCAAAGCAAGAATATTGGCTCACACCACTTCATTCAGCATTGCGTTGGAGCTTCTAGCCAATGCAATGACACAAGGAAAACAAATTATCAAATGCATCTAGATTAGTCAGTAAGACATGAAATTGTGCTTCTCCAGTAATCCAATAATCCAGTATGCAGATAATCCCAAACTACTAGAACTAGTGAAGGAGTTTATCAAGGTAACAGTATTGAAAAGTAATATATAAAAGTTAATTGCATTTCTATACACTGGCATTGACAATCAAAATGAAGTAAAGAAAATAGTGCTCAGGCATCAGGGATGTAGCTCAGTGGTAAAGCATGTGTATAATACGTATGAGGTCCTGAGTTTGATCCCCAGCACTGCACGTGCACACGCGCGCGCACACACACACACACACACACACACACAATTGTTATTGTAAGAAAAGAGTTTTTCCCCAATAGACTGAAAATGAATAAAATACTTGGAAGAAATTTAAGAAAATAAATACATAATTTTTATACCAAAAATTACCAGACTGAAGAGAGAAATTAAATTTTAAACAAATGGTGAGATATTCTGTGTTAATGGATTGAAAGATTCAATATTGTTAAGGAATTGGAGTGCCTTGAAAATTGATCTATAGATTTGATGCAATCCTTATTGAGATCCTAGGAACATTTTTTACCATGATAAGGCAATCCAAAATTTTATGTATTAAAATAAACTACAATAATTAGTTTTTTGGCAGAACAATATACTCTTCACAATAATATCCAAAAAAAGAAAGACTTAGAAATCAATCTAACAAAGGATGTAAAGGATCTGTACAGTGAAAATTACAGTACCCTAAAAACGGAGATTGAAGAAGACATCAGAAAATGGAAAGATATCCTTTGCTCTTGGATAGGAATAACCAACATATGAAAATGGTCATATTTCTAAAACCACTATACAGATTTAATGCAATCCCAATCAAAACACCAGAGAAAACATTCCTAAAATTCACTTGGAACTAGAAGAGACCTAGAATAGCAAGAGCAATTCTGGGCAACAAAAGCAGGTCAGGGAGTACTACAATCCCAGACTTGAAATTATACTACAAAGCAATCATGATAAAATCAACAAGGTATTTGCAAAAAACAGGCCTTAGGATCAGTGGAACAGAATAGAAGATGGAGGCACAACCCCAAACACACTCAGCCACTTCATCTTTGACAAAGGAGCCAAACATGTTCTTTGGAAGAGAAGTAGTCTTTAATAAATGGTGCTGGAAAAACTGGCTTTTCGCATGCCAAAGACTTAAACTAGATCTATCTCTATCACCATGCACTAAACTAAAGTCAAAATGGATCAAAGATCTAAATATTAAAACAGAAACACTAGACCTACTGGAAGGCAAAGTAGGTAGAAACCTTGAACACATATGTGTAGGCTGAGAATTCATGAACAGAACTCAAACTGTCTGGGAAATGCTTCAAAGAATCAACAACTGGGAATCTCATCTTATTAAAAAGTTTTGTGCATCAAAAGAAATCACCAGCAGAGTGGAAACACAACCACAGAGTGGCAAATTATTTAGCTAACTGTCCCTCAGACAAAGGACTGCTGTCTAGAACTTATAAAGAATTGAAAAAAAATCAGGCCTCCTAAATTCAAAGATCCAATTAAAAAATAGCCATCTGAGATAAATACACACTTCTCAGATTAATAAATACAAATAGCAAATATATACATGAATAAATGTTCAACATCACTGATTACTTGAGAAATGAAAATTAAAATAACCCTGAGATTCCATCTCACTCCAGAAAGAATGATTGTCATCAAAAAATCAATAACAAAGGCTGGTGGGGCTATGGGTAAAAAGGAATTCTCCATTGTTGGTGGGAGTAGTGTAGACTGGTACAACCACTGTGGAAATCAGTGTGGAGATTCCTAAATAACTAGGATTAGCAGTTCCATTTGACTCAGCTATTAGTCTTCTGGGTATTTTCCCAGAAGAATTAAAAACATCATACCACGGTGATATATGCAGCACATTTTACAGCTAAACCTTGGAAATGAGATTGGTGCCCATCAACTGAGGAATGGATAAATAAGATGTGGTTTTTTAATACAATGGAGTGGTACTCAGCCAAAATGAAGGATAAACTAGAGACTTTTATAGGTAAATGGATGCAACTTGAGATCCTAAGTGGAATAAATCAGACTTATGTGTAAAAATTATTTTGTCTCATAGTGTGAGAAACTGAACAAGTAAATGGGATCCAAGATGTACAATAGGTACTGTAAGTGGAGAAGACACTATTTAAAAGAAAAGACAAACTGTGATAGGGTAAAGGAACAGAGGAAAAAATATGTTAAAAAATGTTAGCTTCTCTCTGTTCCTTGAGAAGAATATTTTGTGCTAATAGTTTTTAGACATATCATGCCTATATTCTTTACTCTGAAAAACTACTATGAAGACAACAATATGCAGTGTATCAACTATTGTAACTATCCTACCAACCAGTTTTATAATTCAGTCTCATTTTTTTTCTCCTTAAAATAAAGTTAACTCTACGCCTATAGACTCTTCGCGTGTTGATTATGCACCTCCAGGGCTCCTGGAAAGCGGCACTCATTCTCTTTGCAAAGCTATCAAAGAATTCCTTGTGAATTGAGAGGGTTCACTAGGTTCATGTGGGCTTCTTCAGGCCTGGTGATTTATGGGCACAATGAGGCGATGTAGATCTTGGTTGTGAGCCAAGTATTAAGGAAAGAAAGGCAGCAGTGTCAAGGCGGTCGAATTGCAGTGTTTACTACTCCCATATACTCACCTGTACTTTCGGTCTTGGAGCTGCCCTGAAGCTCTGTGTGGTAAGGTCACTTTGGAAACTCCTGCAGGCTGTCTGCGGCAGTGTCTGTTGCTCTTTAAGTGATGTGGGACCATCTCCAGTGCAGATTTGCTTTAGATCCAGGCCTCCCTTCATCTTGGCCATTCCAGCTCTGCAGCACAGATGATTCTTTTTTTTTTTTTAATTTTTTTTTAAATTTTATTTAAAGAGAAAAAAAAGCAATACAGAAAAAAGGGTAGAAACAATACAAAACCTCAAAAAAACCATAAATCACTAGTTGACAAACCACATAATGTCCTCCCAGAAATAGCTGTTCATGTTACAAAATTAAGGCATACAAAGTGAACACACAGTGAGGCTGCAAACAGTTACAAAAAAACAGGATGGCATAAAGCCAATTGAGATAGTATAGTGAAATTGGCACAGAACATCACAGCAGGTTACCAGGACAACAGTAACAGGCAACATTGTATACCTCGTTGTCTTCACAATAGTTGTTCTTCTACTAGGTACAACAAAATCAAAGAAATACATATTATAGAACACATCCACACAGAGTATTGAATAGAGCAACACCGTTAATCAGGACAAAGCAAAACGGCGATAAAAATATCTGCATTCAGAGATAGTAGAAGGAAACTCCCCGACTTGCTGTACCAAATATGGTCACCTCCTAAGAGATACCCAGATCCCTGGATCCCAATTGTTAACCGGGTGTGTGTGTGTGTGTGTGTGTGTGTGTGTGTGTTATGTTTGGTTCTAAGCCCGTGCCCCGGTAGGTGGCAGGCTGGTTACTGGTTAGCTCAGCGCCCCAAGTTCCAGCATGGCGCGGATCTGAGGAGACGCTCTTGCTTCTGGTTTCCCCGCCCTGGGGTGGCCGCGGCTTGGCAGACCACAGTCCTCACAGATGATTCTTGAGATACAGCAAGAATAGATATAGCTGACCAATCGTTTTTATTTTTGAAACATTCTGAACATCTCCACCTCCTACAAATATTTATCTCTGGCTATTATTCTTTTGCACTTTACTTGCTAGAAGTATCATCAGTAATTATGAAGCAGGCTGTCAGAAGTGCGTGGCTTTGGAGTCAAGTATATGGTTTAAATTTCAATTGCTAACTCTGATAAGCCATGACTGTTAATGTTGGTTGTTAACGTGACTGAGTTGGGAGAGGCATAGGAAATTAGTAAAGCACATTTCTGGGAGTGACTGAGAGGGTGTTTCCAGAGGGCATAGGGGACTGCAAACTGATGGGAGAGATCACCCCGAATGTGGGCAGCAACATCTGCTAGGCTGCAGCCAGATGAAATAAAGGAGAGGAGAAGGAAGTCTCTCAGCTCAGACTGTGCCACGCTCTCTGTGTCTGTTCTCTGTCTCTCTCTGTTTCTGTCATGCTGTCTCTGCCTCACCTCAGGTCTAAAAGCAATGGAGCCAGATAACCATGGAGAGAATCCTCTGAGGCTTTTAGCCACAAGAAATGTTTCTCCTTTTAAGTTGTTGTCAGGTATTTTGTCACAGTGACAAAAAGCTAACACAGTAACCGTGTGACTTTGGGACAAATGCTTCAGCTTCTCTGAGTCTTGCTTTAGGAAATCTGCAAAACTCATACCACAGAGAGTTATTGTGAAGATGAAATAAGATCATGTGTGGAAAGACTTCAGCAGGAGCCTGGCTGGCACATAGTCCTTGTTCTTTGTTAAATCAGATAGTGGATTGCATAGCATGGGCTCTGGATCTGAATATGAATCTGTGGTTTTCTACTAGCCAGGTGAGCTGGGGCAAATTCCATAATATCTCTGCCTCTGTTTCTGCATTTGTAAAATGGATATTTAGCACTCAATTTATTAGGGCTATCTAAAGATTTAATGAACACTCCCTTATAAATTTTATACAAACAGAAGCTGCTATTTTCTTCTCACCAGTCAATATAATGCTTTTATTCCCTTGGAGCAACATATTTCATTTATGTGATTTAGACATGAGGGTCATAGACACACAGTGGTTGTCCTCTTGCAAATGATCAGGTGGGGCTTGGTGGAGGCTGGCCATTGGCTCACCAGTAGTGAGTTCTGAGTCATCTGTTTCACTACGCTGTGTGCATCTTCCCAGTCACTCTGTGCTGATTAGAGAGGGCACCTTCTCCATAGAGGAAAGGAACTGCCTTTGAATCAGGATGAGTCACATTTGATTTGTCTCCTAAATGGACTCACCCAGATATTCCTACAACCATGAATTCTCTAAAATTCCTGCACGCAGCATTGGGGAGTGTAATGAAATCTCCTATAACTTTGCCTCTTCTGCAAAGTAGCCTGCAAATACCATAAAGCTGAAACTCCTTATTGAGGTGGTAACAACGATCTATTCTGTTTTCCTCTTGTCTCTGAGATTACCTCATTGGAAACTGGCTTATGGCTTTGGGGTCCTTTAGAATATATGGATTTAGTTTATTACTAATTACTTCTGCTTTAATTTTAGCTGCTTATATACCTTGGAAACAACCAAGACAAGAACTTCTCCGTCCACCACACAACTACCGGCCAGCATCCACCAAGTTTGATAGCAGAACCACACACCAGGATGACTACCCAGTGAAGGGCCTTGTGAACACCAGGAGCTGTAAACCTCCACACATGCCAAAGCTCTGTGACATCCCCTTGGAGGATCTGACTAACTACAAGATGAGCTATGTGCCTCACCCTGTGGAAAAGCGCTTTGTGCACCAGGCACTGAAGTTCAGACCCTGTGATATCCCTTTCGAGAGCCTCACCACCCACAAAGAGTCCTATCGGGGCCTGGTAGGGGAGCCTGCTAAGATCTTGAAACCTCCAGCCAGGCCGCCTGGGCTAGATACACCTTTCTCTACCACTACAGAGTTTCGAGATAAGTACCAAGCTTGGCCAATGCCCCAGGTGTTCTCCAGAGCTCCCGTCACCTATGTCCCTCCTGAAGAAAAGATGGATTTTTTGACAACTGTACAGTCCCACTACACGTACCATAAGGGTATGCCTGCGCAGTCCTGCCGACCAGTGCGCCCAATTAAGAAGAGCAGCCGCTTTGAAAGCTCCACTACCACCAGAAAAGACTATAAGCAGTGGGCCAGCACACGGACAGAGCCGATCAAGCCTATTCCCCAGCTGAGCCGTCCCACTGAGCCCTTGGACTGCCTGACCACCACTCAGGCCCACTATGTGCCCCATCCACTTATGAGTACCAAAAGCTGTAAGCCCATGTGGTCTCCCCCTCGAGGGAATATTCCCCTGGAGGGCCAGACCACCTACACCATCAGCTTTACTCCCAAAGAAATGGGCAGGTGCCCAGCTTCCTACTCTGAGCCCCCTGGCTACATCTTTGAGGAAGTGGATTCTTTGGGGCACAAGATATATAGGCCAGTTTCCCAGACAGGCTCTGGACAGTATGGCCATCTTTCTGTAGGTGATGCAGAAAACCCTAACCAGACAGAGTTGGCAATCTCAGCCTGAAGTTAAAAATTATTTAGAAATTGCACAATACTTTTAAAAGCAAATGATAGAGAGTTATTCATTGGACAAAAGGATTCCCCCAAAGTAAGGAAAAGCAAACAACTTCATCATCAGTTGTAGAACACTTGAATAAAATGGAAATCATTTGAGTCAAGGAAAATAGTATTTAATCACCTGGTGATTAGCACTGATTGATTTCCCCTTCTGCGGTCTTCCCAAAATCTCAGGTTCCTTAACTCGTGCTTATGAAATACATTGGTCTCAACAAAGTGTTCTCTGATCTAGATTCATTTTATTCATTTAATAATTGTATGAACTGACATAATGATTAGTCCTTGCCAAGTATAGGGTGCCAAAGAATAAATTTTATTTTGGAGGAATTGAATCTGTAGGTCTATGTTTTCCCTCATGTGCTGTCCACTCAGAGAGAGTCTGTTGCTTGGGACCTTTGGAGAGCTTTCACACTCAACTTGCCACCATGTCACCTTAATACTATTGGCAATTCCTTAGGCCTGGTATAGGATCTTATTTTAGGATCTCTGTGCTCAGGGCTTCCCAGGGCATTTTTCTCCCATCATTTGATGATAAACCAATAAGAATGGCGCTGTCTGATGGGATGTGAGCCTCTTTAGTTGTGAGGGAATAGGTCCCATAGCAGTCCCAGTGGTGCATGGACTTATCTCCTTTCCCCTGAACCACTGTAGGGAGAGGAAGGATAAAAGGGAGTCCAGCCAACCAGGCGGTAGTCTGCTGGCCCCTGGGCTGTGAGCGGGAGTGGTTTACTCTTGTAAGTGCTCAGAACCAGAAGAAAACTGCCCTCAGGCTACACTGATTTTGGGCTTACTTGTCCTATAATGACAACTGTGACTAGACCTATGAGCTATGATAGACTGGACCCTGCCTTAGAGATTTGTCTCTTGACCTTAAGGTTTTATGAATTAGATTTTGAGGCCAAGTATTTTGGTGGTGTATTTTTTCCCCCAAACTGGCCAGAATTGGAAAAGACACTGCTCAAGAGGGCCCCTTGCTGAGCTCAGATGGGCTATGGGTCTGGACGAGCCTTATACAACATAGTGGGACACATACTGACATTTGGTATACTCACCTCCGAGTCCGCAGAATCCTGATATACCCACGGTCTTAGGGGCTCTCTTTAGACACTTGGCCTTACTGTCAGGCCCTACTTCTTGAGTTAGGAGTGTGTGTCTTTGTACCTAGGGGTCAAACTTTCCACAGCTCTCACTTACCTGGCCCAGACTTTATAAGTCCCTGCCCTTGCATTTCCCCATGAGCTCAGTCTGCATTACTGGGTGAGGATTTATATTATTTAATTGCCTCACTGGTTATGTGGGATCTGGATACCTACTTTGTGCGGTAAAAAGGCTAAGTTGCTGAACACCTTGTGCCAGGCCATATAGTTTAGAACATCAGAGTCAAAGTTGAAATTTGGGTATTCTGACTCCAGATCTACTGCTTTTCCATAATGCAGGTGCCTCCCATCTCTTGGTCTCCAATTTCTTGGGTCAACAAAATATATCAAACCACTGAGCTTATTGGAATCTACTAATGGAGCTAATGGAGAATACTAAGGTAGGTTTTATTATGTTGCATCTTTAAATCAGAGAAACATGCGGCTTGATTTGGAAGGCCAAATAGTGCTAACATGCTTATGAAATACAGCAATCTCTATCTCCTCTTTCACCTTCCCTAATGATTGATTTTCCAGAAGGAACAATGAAAAGTTTTACAGTTTTGCTAGCATTTTTATTCATATTCCTAAAAATACTGAATGCATATATTACTAACTGTTGAATCAACAGTTTTAAACATCTTCCATTTTGTTAGATTAAGATGTTAACTTCTTGTGCATTCTCTCCTTTTCCTTCTCCCTTCTTATCTATATAGTTATATGACAGTGTTGGAAACATGGAAATTAATAACTTTTTTTTCAATTTTTACTCTTAGTACATGTTTGTAATACATAATGATCACATTTCTTGTGAAGGAGTTAGTACAAGTACATAGCATATCTCAATTCTTTGTTTATCTTCTTCCCTTCCTCTCTTCCCATCTCTTGGTCCCCTTCCAATTGCAAAAGATCTACTCCCTGTTTCTATTATCTATCTTTTACCTTGCTCTTTATTTAAGATTTTCTAATGACCATATTGCTGAGAAGGGAAGAAGCTCTAGGATGGAGTTGATTTGGCTGATTAAAAAGAACGGAACCTTGTTGGGAAGAGGGTGTTCCTATCAGCACTGCCTTTGTGATGTTTTTGGTCATTTTCATGGTTTCATGGTGACCCCAGGTCACACGAGCCATCTCACTATCCCGTTCTTTCTTGTTTTGTTTGGGCGTAAGTAACAAATTCAACCTCTCCTACTTATTCTTTTTTCCTTTCAAGTTAAAAATCCTTAATATTACATAAATGGTCAATATAAGTTAAAAAACTCATAAAATGTATAAAGAAGGCCACAGGTAGCTATCAGATGACTGATCGAGCACAGTGATAAAAGTGTGCATGGTCTTTGGATTTCAGCAGGCCTGGAATTGCATCTTGGCCCTTGCTACACATTAACTCTGAGATTATATTGGTCCACTATGTTGGTTACTTTTTTCTTGTTGCTGAGACAAAATATCTGATGCCCAAAGTTAGGGAAGGAAAGGTTTATTCCTTACAATTTTGGAAGTTTCAGTCCATACTCAGCTGGCTCCAAGAGGCAGGGTGGCATGGTGGGGCCACAGTAAACAGCAAATGCAAACTGGCCAGAGAGAGAGAGGGAGAGAGAGATAGCTCTTTCCTGCCATTACATTGTCTGCTGGCTCCACCCCTGGGTGGGTGTAGCACTCACACCACCAATCTGAGCACTAGCAATGAGCCAATCACAAATGCTAGATTTGGTCACATCTATGATTGTGTGAGGCTTGCGGGGGTGGGAGGGCACTGACATAAACAATGAAATTCCACCCCTGGCCCCCTCAAAGACTCATGCACATCCTTTATACAAAAGACATTTAGTCCATCTCCAAGAGCTGCCAAAATCCTAACAGTTGCAGCATTGCTGAAAAGTCCAAGTCCCAAGTCTTCCCTGAGATCTATGGCAAACTCTTAAATGTGCCCCCCCCACACAAATGAAAACAAAGTTAAACACTTCCAATATACAATGGCACAAGATAAACATTACCATTCCAAAAGTAACAAACAGGAGAATAGAAAGCATTGGAACTAAAGCAAGTCCAAAATCCAGCAGGGCAAACATTGAGTCCTGAAGTTCCACACTCAGCATCTGAAACAATATGGTGATGAGCTCCAAAAGGCTTGAGTGACTCCACCACCATGGCACTTTCAGGCATTCTAGTTCTCACAGCTTTTCTTCTAAGCCCATTCTGCTGTTTTTATAGCTTTCCTTGGATGATCCACGTTTCTTGCTTTTCCAAACTTTTGGGATCTCCATAGTATCTTGGCCTCTCACTCAACAGCTTTACATATTGCCCTATCAGGGGCACACTGCTTGGCCACCCCAGGCCTTCTGAAATTGGGGTGGAAGCTGCCTTAACCTCATAACTTGGGCATTTTTCTTGCACTTAAAACTAGCACTGTATGAATGCAGCCAAGGTCTGCTGCCACCTGGAGCAGTAGTCAGGTTTTCCTCTCTCTTGGCTCTAGGAGTTGAGTGCCTGGACCTCTCAGCTCTCTGAACCTGAACATGAGGAACAGCTTCTCTATGCTGCCACCATTCTGGAATCTAGTGTGGCTGCTGCCATTCTGGAAACTCCTGTGGCCTCCATCAGCACTCTGGAATGTGGTGCTCTGCAGCTTTCTCCTCTGAGCAAACTCTTTCACTTTTGCAGTTTTGAGGCTGCAAAGTGTAGAGACTTGCTGCTTCCTGGGATGCCCCCAGGCCATCTTTTTTATTTCTCTGTTCCTTCTCAGTAATCAAGGTCTCAGCTTTAATTTTATGGTCCACAGCTTCTGGCCAAACTCACAACATTTTAAATTATCTTGCTGGGCTCTTTGCTCTTTATTTGCAACATAAATCTGGCAAAAAGACCCCAATAATAGCAATGCCACTACCTCAACATTAGACTGCCTTGAAATTTCTTTTGCCAGATTAATCAGTCCTCCACCCTTAATCTCTCAGGCAAAGTCTCTGGACACAAGCAAAGTGCAGACAAACTTTCTGCCAAACCATAACACACATGGTCTGGAGTCCAACAAAAAATGCAGTCCTTCTTCTCAGTAGAAACCTCCTGAGCCTGATCTTTACCAGTAGGCTTTTTATCAGCCTTGTGGTCTCTCCTAAGCTCTGACCAGAATTTTCCCCTACAGAACAGCCTAAGCTGTTCCAGCTCTATGCATTCAGGTGACATCTCCAAACCTTTCCGAACTCTTCCCAAAGACCATTTCCAAAGGCTCTTGAACCACATGGTTAGGTACAGTCACAGAAACGACCCCCCTCCTTTGGTACCAAATTCTGTCTTGGTTACTTTTCTCTTGTTGCTGAGACAAAATACCTGATGCCCAAAGTTAGGGAAGGAAAGGTTTATTTCTTACAATTTTGGAGGTTTCAGTCCATGCTTAGCTGGCTCCAAGAGACAGGGTGGCATGGTGGGGCTGCAGTAAACAGCAAGTGTGAACCAGCTAGACAAAGAAACATACCTTCTTCCCGCCATTACACTGTATGGTGGCCCCTCTCCTGGGTGGGTGTAACACTCATACCACCAATTTGAGTGCTAGACAATCACAAAGGCTAGGTTTGGTTGTGTCCATGATTGCATGAGGCTTGGGGGGACCACTGACATAAACCATGGTGCCTACTTTCCCATTGCTGAGGAAAAATACCTGACACTTGCAATTTGAAGAGAGGTTTATTTTGACGCATAAATTCAGAGGTTTCAGGCCATGTATCCTGGCTCCAAGAACATCATGACAGAAAAGCATGGCGACTTGCTTCATGGTGGCCTTGCAGCTGAGCACTGGGGAAAAGCACTGGAGAGGATCCAAAGCCCCTGACCCTTCAGATACCCCGAGGGTCACAACCAAGGGTCACCCCCTCCCACCCTGGGTCACAACCCAGGGACCCACCTGGATGTACCCAGAAGTGTGATTTATTAATCTGTCTCTTAATCTCATCGAGTTAATAATCAAGGTTAACCATTTCAGCGACTTAGGTCAAGCTGTTTAACAGATAAAAAATGTGGAAGACAGCAAGACCTCATGGTTTTGCTGTTTGGACTGGATTATGGATCATATGTAAATCACTTAATCTTGGCTCACAGCTAAATCACTGAGTGCAGGCAGAGATGGTTACTAAGTTCTAACTGGTGAAATCTACTTTTGATGTCTTTGGTCAGTGTTTACAAGCATGTAGATAAGGACAACCACTCATGTTCCTTTATATATTTTATAAAGTAAAATAGTGACTTTCCTATAGTTAAATTGTTTTTTTTTACTTCTTTTGAATTAGAGTTGCTTACTGTGCTCCCTGAAAATTCAATTTTAGAAAGTAAGTGGCCATGAGGAGAGAAAGTGGAGCAGAGCAGATGGAGCATTGGCTCCTTTCTCTGCTCTGATCAGAGCAGCGGCTTTTTCTTCTCTCAAAAATGTACACATTTATATTTTATATTGTATATTTTTCACTTGTGAGGATGAAGTGGAAACTCAGTCATCTAACAAAGCCCAGGGTTCCTAAAATGGTGGTTGTGCTAAAGAATAAAAATCATCAGAGATCAAAGGTAAAACACAAAATGAAGAAGTCTCCTGGCCATGCAGCAATTCAGCTCTAGTGTGGTAGGTTCTTCAGTTTTATTTTTTGTGGTATTGGAGATCAAACTCAGGGCCTTATGCAAGCAAGGCAAGAACTCTACCACTGAGATACATCTCCAGCTCTGTAGTACGTTCTTGGGAGGAAAATGGGGGCAGAATTTCTAAGGTTGAAAGGCTGTGACTGCAGGTTATAGGGTTTGTGATCTCTGCTCTTCAATTTCTGGTGCCCAGATTTGGGTTTTTTTCTGGAGAGGTGAATCGACTGTCTATCCTTGTACCTTGATGATAGAAGACATGGTTAAGAGGGTTGTAGAAAGGACTTTCCATTTGGTGGGGAGTTGGTCCTGGAGCCCACCCTCCTTCCAGGCCTTGATTAGAATCTGGTTTCTGGGCAGATCCTGGGCCAGCAATTGTTATGGGGGCAGATTGGCTTATGGGTATGGATGAGCTTCATACAACATTGTTGTTTCTGGGGCAGATCTTGGGCCAACACTTGTTTTTGGGAGTGAAAAAACCTTGTTTCTATATTCCTGGAGGGTCTATTGGAAGGATTTCAGATGGGTGACATGTTGCTGAAGTTGGAAAGTCTCTGTGTTAGCAAGCAGATCAGATGTCATAAAGGATCTCCCATAAAGCATCTCAAACAAGCTGAGATTAAGTTTGTCATGGGGGCCTATCTCGAGCCTCACTAAGGGAAGTGGGAGGAGGTCCAGCCACTTGAGTTTCCTTGCACAGCTTGGCTAAGGTCTGCTTGAGGGTTTGGTTGGCTTGCTTATCTTTCTTAAAAGCTAGGGTCTACAGGCAGCATGAAGATCGTATTTAAGAGCCTTGACAACTGCCTGCATAATTCAGGATGTGAAAGAAGGCCCACTGTTGCTCTGGATGGACTGAGGTAGTTCAAACCAAGGAACAACTCCTTTGAGAAGGACTTTTTACCACCTCTAATGTTCCTTGTGACCTGGCAGGGAAGGCCTCTATCCATCCAAAAAGGTATCTCTACATAACAAGAGTTGTATATACCCCTTGCATTGGAGCATGAAATCTATTTTCTAATCTTCCTCTGGGGAGTCCCTTGCCATTATATTGGTTAGGCAAATGCGGGTGGATGGGTAAGTGGATGGGTCTGAGGATTTTGGAGGTCACATACAGGGTAGGCCTTAAAGATGTAGATTAAAATGTTGAGGACTCTGGGACCTATAAAAGTTCTATGTGCCATAGCAGTGGTAATGTCCTGCCCTAGGGTGAAAGGCAGTATGTGGGAACTTGATGGCTTTCCATGATTTCCATTGTGGTAAGAGTAAGCATGGTTCCATGTAACACCACTGGTCCTTTTAGATCCCTTCCTTCTTACAAATCATTTGAAGCTCATCCCTAGAGTACCCTGTACCAAGTTAAAATCTTGGAATGGGATCATGGGGAGTGTTACTGATGGGCTGGGGTTATTTTGGAGGGCAGCCTGTTTGGAAGCCAAATCCACTTTCAAATTACTCTGGGAGGTGGGGGTTCTAGGAGGCTTTTTGTTCTTGGGAACAGACAATTGCAACCTCGCTTGGAAGATTTAGTTCCTTGAGGAGGTTGAAATCTCTGGTCCATGTTTTATTGACAACCAGAAGCTAATCAGAAGTTCCTTCTCTTTCCAAATGGCAACAGGTGCATGTAAGACATGAAAGGCATACTTACACTCAGCATATAATTGATCCTCTTGCCCTGGGTGAATTGAACAGCCCAAGTAAGAATGATAAGTTCTACCTTTGGGCCATGGTCCCAGGTGGGAATCTTCTTGTTTTAATAACCCAGATTAGACTGACTGTAGGATATCCTAGGGTCCCTCTTAATACTATTTGTTATGAAATTGCTGCATCAGTGAATCATGTGTTCATCCCTGCCAATGGCTGGCCCCTCAAATTGAGTTGACGGGTAATTTTAGGCAATGGTTTGGTTACTTTCATGCTCTTCCCATTGGTTATAGATGAGGAGGGTAGCTAGATTTAGAGTCATGCTAGGTTGAGAAGTGATATCTGGATTTTAGATAAAGGTGGCCTGGTATTTAGTGAACCTTTCTCCATTCATTTAAAAATGTCCCTTGAGCTCCAACAGGGCTTTAACCTGATACATGGATACAACTGAGAAATGTTTATGTTGTTTTAGAGGCCTTTTGGACTAGGATTACTGTTGCAGGTATTGTTTGTAGGCAGCTGGGCCAGCCTTGTGCTATCTCATCTGGTCATTTATAAATGTAGGCCACCAGCTGGATCTCTGGTGCCAGATGCTGGGTTAGTTAGTATCTTAGTGACTATTGCCTGCTTCTCAGCCACAAAGAGATGAAAAGGCTTCATTAGGTCTGAAATTCCTAATGCTGGGACCACATCAGGACCAATTTCTGGGTATGAAAGTGTTCCTGAACAGCTAGGGTCCATTCTAAAGATTTAATTTCTGATCATCTAGTTGCCTTATTAAGGGTTTAATTATTTCCAAAATGGAGTCTACATATACAGTGAAAGCTAACCATTCCCAAGAAAGCCCTCAGGTGTTATTTAGACTCTGGAAGACCCAGTTGGCAAATGCTTCTGTCCTCCTTGAGGACAATTGTTTCTGTCCTGGTGTTAAAATGTACCGTAGGCTTTTTTGGCTTTTTGCCATAGGGAAAGATCACTTTTTGTTGAGAAATTTGAGCTCATATTGGGATACCTTGCATTTTCTTTTTGCTAAGAGGTTGAGGGTTTTAGTGGTTTTTTTGGTTTTTTTTTTTTTTTTGGTATTGGGAATCAAACTCAGGACCTAACACTGGCCAGGCAGGCACTATGCACTGAGCTATATTCCTGGCCTTTAAAGGTATTTTGATTAAATAACTCTGTGATGGGGCTACAAATGAGAAAGTTATTTATATATTGTTATAAGCTTCTCTTCTCAAACGTTAGCTCTCTAAGGTTTTAAACCAAGACTTGTGTGAACAGATTGGGGCTATCTCTAAACATCTGAGGCAGGATAGTCCAAATATACTGTTGGCAGAGACCGGTTTGGAGATCTTCCCATTCAAAGGCAAATGATTGGGAGCTAAAGTCCACAGGGATAGAAAAGAAGATGTCCTTGAGTTCAAGGACAGAAAACTAGTTAGTATATTCCAGGATCTGTGCAAAGACAGTGTATGTGTCTGCCACTTGGGGTGAACAGGCATCGTTGCCTTTTGGTGATTCTGAGATCTTGCACTAGGTGGTATTCTCCTTATGGTTTGACTGTTGCTAAAATAGGTGTGCTGCCTGGTGACTGGCATGGCACCAGATATCCTGAAGCCAAGAATTTACCAGTAATGGATTTTAGCTCCAGTTCAGCCAATCTTCTGAGGGCTTATTGTCTTTTATGAGGGCATAAATTAGGATGATCCTTGAGTGGAATGGTTACTAGGGTGGCCCCGATGTTAGAGGATCCGCTCTTAACAAAGGAATTGGGTCCTAGCTTCCAAGAAATTGCCAGAGGTTTGGGTGATAATGTGGCTCTGAGAAGTATATTTATTCTAGTTATGATATGGTGCATTTTGGTATTACCATGAAGGAAGGCTGGAAAAGAAAATCTCCTAACTGGAAGTTCAGAACAGAGTAGAAAAGAACTGCCACTGTTTGTTGGGTATGATGGTGCACACCTGTAATCCTAGCACTTGGGAGGCTGAGGAAGGAGAATCACTGAGAGTTGAGGCTAGCCTTGGCTACCTAATGAGTTCAAAGTCAGCCTGAACTGTATAATGAGACTCTGCTTCAAAATACTCCAAACACACAAAAGCAAACAAACAAAAAACTGATTGATTAATCCCCTTCAAAGCCAAGAACAACTGAGGGACAGGATGACAATTTTCCCTAGAGGTCTTTAGGATTAAGTAAGAGATTTCTGTATCCAAAATAAAAGTAATTTGCTTAACCATAATGTCCACAGATTCCTAAGACTTCTCCAAGGTGATGAGGGCGTCTTTATGCAGAAGCTATGTAGGCTACCTTGGACACCATCAGCCACCATCTGGGCATTCTTCCCTGGCCACCATGGTGGTGGGGGTGTCATCTTCTGGGAACAGGAGCAGTCTGTTTGCCAGTGCCAAGGATCCTACCTGTGACTAGACAGGCTCAGCAAAGGCTCAGAGGCCTTAGAGGGCACTCTTTTCCCCAGGGCCCCAATTGCTTACACTTGAAGGACCTAGACTTGTCTCCATTGGTCTTTGAATTACCTCAGATCCTTTTGGCGTTATGAGCTTTATTATGGGCTTGATCCATGAGGGCCAGCATGAACTTAGCAGGCCTTTTTTCCTTGTTTGATTCCTGTTTGTCCTCTTCTTGGTCATGATTCTTAAAGATTGTGAAAGCCAAATCAATCAATTGACTCATCCCTGTTTGTGTGTCCTGTTGGAGTTTTGGAGCTTCCTCCTAATGTTTAGTGCTAACTAGATAATAAGATACTGGCCCAGGATAAATTAACTTTCTCTAGACTCTGGGTCTAAATTAGTGTGTTTAGCCGGGCATGGTGGAACATACCTGTAATCTCAGCACTCAGGAGGCTGAGACAGGAGGATCATTGCAAGTTTGAGACCAGCCTATGATACAGTAAAAAACAAAACAAAACAATAAACAACAACAACAACAACAAAAATGAAGAGAGCTCAAGACCAGCCTAAACTGCACAGCGAGACCCTGTCTCAAAAAGACCAAAAAAAAAAAAAAAAAAAAAAAAGTAAATTAGTGTATTTGCAGAGGACCTCACTGAGGTATTGGAAAGATACCAGATTTTCACCAGGGCCCTGATATTCCCAACTTTGTCATAATTTACAGGCTTGGGCATGTCTTATACATACCCACTAGTGTGGTCTGAAGATAGAACCTCTATTTGAATTCTCTGTCCCCCGTCTTATAGTTCTACTTGAACCCCTCTTTGGTCCCAAATAGTGCCTTTGTCAGCTGGTTACCATTGGGCTTGGCTCTAAAAGTCTCATCATTGTCTTGTTTTGCAGCTCTTAGGCTTGTTTCTTTTTCTCTTATGGCACAGCTAGAAACCAGGATAATCTGGACATCTCCCTAGGTTAGACCAAAAGCCTTTACCAAGGTATGCAATCTGTCAACAGACTCAGGGTGCTCCGAGAATTTGCCCAGTTTCTCTTTGCACTGTTGGATAGCTATAATCTGAATAGAAAACCTGAATTCATGGAATAACATTTGCGCCATCTACTTCTAGATGGGGTAGGATGGTGGCAAGCTTAAATGTTGAGTTCCCTGAGCCCTGACCTTACGGTGAAGAAAGCCACATCTAGCATGAGGTGGGCTCAGGAGGTTATCTTAATCTGGGGGTGCTGACAATGTAGTTTGGTAAGAAAGCAGCCTTTTAGGGGAGGGGCTGACAAGAGGAAATCCACAGAAGCATCAGTTCCTGAAGAAGGATCAGTCCAATGGCAGAGTTGGTAAAAATCAAGCTTTTGTTACAGAGCCATGAAGGCTTGGATATAGGGCACTTCTGACCATTTTCTCTGTGTCTTACACAACAGATTGTTAGAATATGCTGTTATAATTCAGGCTGCCATTAGGGTGCGAAGTATCATAGTCCTCAAATTTGTACATTGGTAAAAACATATTACATAGGAATACAAGATGCTTTTTTTTTCTGGAGTGTTTGGCGGTTGAATTTTTCCCATTGTCTGAGTAGGTGTCCAAGCAGGGAATCAGGTAGAATGGATGAGGCATTCCCCATGATGGGTCAGTGGGCTAGAGGAGCAAGAGTTAGGTCATAGGAACCTTAACAGGGCATCCTCTGGGTTGGTCCCCAACTCATTCAGCCCCAGGACATCCCTTGGTAAAACCCAACTCCTTGGGGGTTTGGGACCAAACGTCTCTGGTCTTATGTGGGCACTGGTGCCACTTCCTTTGGACTTCCAGGTTTCCCTCATGGGCCACAGCTCATCTCTCCAGATAGATAACATTGTGGTATGCCTTGCTCTAAAGAGGTGTAATAAAAAGTTACTTAGCCACAAATGTTGAATGGGAAATCTGTGCTTCCCCTGGGGGAACTCAATAAAAGCCTGATAAATTTTTCTTGTCCCCTGCTATTAGTTTGAAATTGTTCTCTGTATAGGTGCCACTTGGGGACCCTGGCTCCAACAGAGAGAGCAGTTTTAACAAATGGGTCATTTGTTAATTTAACAGTGGGTCATTTGTGGCCCACTGCCCAGGAGCTATGAATTCTGATGTTTTATCCTGACTATCACAAGTAGAGCGAATGGGGCTTCCTTATCTACAGAGGGCTGATGTAAGTCTAATGTCCGACAAGGTGGTGGTCTAAAATTGTGAATAGGATGAGTCCCTAAAGGAGGAAACAAACAAACTGAAGAAGCTGTCTTAGCCATTTAAATACTGATGCCGCTATTAGCCTGAGAGAGAGGTCTCTCAGGGAATTCTGGACCCCACTGTTACTGGTAGCCCCGGTTGGCACTTAGCGTTAAAACTTGAGCTCTTGTACATTCCCCTCACTCTTATCTAGCTCCTCCCTCTGTCCCTAGCTCCCTTGTACTCCCACTAAAGTCACAAAAAATTATAAAGCATTTGTTTCCTGACAGATGACAGTTCTACAGAAGAAGAACAGGGAATTTTAAAGGAGAATAAAAGAATCATGCCACTATGGTTTTTGAAGTGAGAGTTAAGGAAAACAAGAAAGAGGATTGAAAAAGCGGTTCAGAGGGTCTTTCTCAGTGTAGGACCTGAGGTGTATCTGCTTTCTGAGATAGCTTCCTCTAGTGTGACCTAAAGACTAGTACGCTCCACTGTTTCTCAGGATTAGGTCTCCTACACCAGATGTGTGTGATAAACTTTGCTCAGCACTGGGTATGGCTCCATATTTATGTATTTTTGTCTTCCTGGGTGAGAAAAAATTTTCAAAGTCACATCTACCCCAAGTATGGGATATGGTGCTAACCCAAAAGTAATACCTACTGAGGCCACTACTCTTCATGAAGAAGGAGCAAATATGTCTTGATGTGTGGTGGTTTTATATTTTAGCACTATTTTTCTAAGGCTCTAGGAGACTCCAGCTGCTGAAAAGAAATTCCTAAGATGTAGAGGTTCATGGAAAGAGAGGAAGTTTGCACAAATGTATCATAGACCTGGAGGGGAAAGAATTCTGTAGCCTAGGGTCTCAGTAGGCTTTCTGGAAAATCCTGACTAGAGTGTTAAAACTTTACTGGAGAAAGCAATTAACAAGCAAGAGAGCCAGCAAACAAGCCCAGTCTGCGAATTAGTACCATGCGTGGGTCACTCCAGGACTGGGAACAGCTAGACCCAAGCCTCTCCCCATGAGTCAATGCTATTTGTGGGCTGCAGGGAGAGAGAACAAGGCCATACCAGCAAACAAGCCCAATCTGGGAACCAGTGCCATGCACGGACTACCACCAGACTGGGAACAGCCAGACTCCAGCCCCTTTTGAGGTATAGGCTGGCAAGCAAGAAGTCTCAATCACCCCCACCCTGTGTAAGTGACCGGCTTATGCAGAGAAACGCAGGCCATGATGATAGCTGTAGAAGTGAAATGCAACTGGGTGCCTGTGGTGCTTTGCTGTTACACTAACACTGCAGGTCTAGGGCCAGTGGCTGATCATAGGCTCAGAGGATAGCAGTATGCAGTGTGGTATCTGGCGGGAACCTCCTTCTGAGGGTTGCAGCCATTGTTGATTCCCTATGGTCTTGTTTTGAGGTCCTATATCATTTCCATTGTTTTGTTGGGTTGGTTTTTATTCTCTTTGTTTTGCTTGATTATGTTAAATCTGATGGCAGGAGCAGCTATTTCTTTGACAGCTGAGAGAATAGATCAGGTTGTGACGATTTCCAGGTATGGACCTGGGAGGGAGAGTATCATCCTGATAAAAGGAAGCTGAGGGTGAAGACCCATGGGTATCCAGCTCCAGGCCCCCTGCTCTCTCACAGGATAGCTTTCTGTCCCCTGTTTCTCTTCTTTCTTTCTTTCAAATAAAATATTTTTGTTTTCTCTTTTGAACTTGATTCCTTTAATCTGTTTCGGGGCTGAATTTATGATTCCAGTTGGTTGTGGAGCAGTGGTAGAGTAGAGTGCACCCCAGATGTGACAGAGTTATGCAAAGCATGAAAGTTTTCTTGTGCCCAGAGGAGGCTGGAAGCTCTTAACTATCTGGCCTGTACCTACAGTAAGAGATAGAGGATGCACAAATGGGAGAGAAAAGACAGAAAAATAAATAAAATACCCCCAAAGGGTTTTACTTCTTGGCAGGTCTCACTGAGATGTTATAACTGTGGGTTATTGAGTCCAGGTCTATTTCTA
>PVJX010016365.1:0-40461 GCA_004027295.1 Dolichotis patagonum | reverse complement strand
CCAACCTGAGCCTCCAGATCTGCACAAGGAACTGGGCAGGAGGGAGGTTTAACCTGTAACTTCCACTCCCTTCTCCACCTCTTCCTCCTCGTCCTTCTTCTCCTCTTCTACCTCCTTCTCTTCCTCCTCCTATTCTTCCTCCTCCTCCTCTTATTTCTTCTGCTTCTCCTTCTTTGTGGTACTCGAAGGTTTAACCCAGAGCCTTCATGCTTTTTTTAGTTTTTGAGACATGGTCCCACTAAGTTACCCAGGCTGAACTCTAACTTGAAATCCTGCCTTAGCCACCCAGACCACTGGGATTATAGGAGTGTGTCACCACAGCTGGCGTATTTCTTCTTAAATAACAAAAAAGGCCTGACACAAATGGCAAAATGGGAACATGAGTCCATTCCTCTATTTTGGAACTATTTCATGTTTTCAAAACACATTTTCTCAGTGTAGGATGGGGGGCAACCATCCTGTTACCAGGATTCGGGGCAGGGGCATGGAGACTCCTTCTGGAGATTCTTTTCAGGTTTTTGTTATCCTGGACAAAATATTGGACAAGGAATGTGTGAAAGATTTTACATTCATTAAATGTAGGAAAAGAAGCATGCTCTGCAGGTGAGAGTGGGTCACTGAAGAGAGAGTGCAGTGGCCACAGAGTTTATGGCCACTGTCTTTTTTTATTGCCCACTTCTCAGGCTGATGCTTATCTAGGCTGTCCTATCAAAACCCTGCTAGATCTCCTGACAGAAGGATTGAAGATCACACTTCCTGGTTGGCCCCAGGTGCAGGGTTTGGGCACAAGGGCCCTGGATCCCTGTGATGGACAGGCCACACCCGCTTGTCCAGACAGCTGTCCACGCCCTAATCTCCTGCCTCAGTCTCACTTGGCAGAGAGGAAACTGAGGCATAGAGAGGCAAAACTAAGGGACCAAGGCACAGAGGTGACATGAGGTAGAGCCAGGATGCAAACCCAGGTAACCCAGGTCCTCTGCAAACCTGCAAGGGTACCCAGGCAGCTGCAGGAGGAAGACTCCCTTCTAGTCCTGGGGAAGGCCAGGTGGCTGTGTGGGAGTGACATACCTGTAGGCACTCAGGCACCAGCCAGCCTCTTTTTCTACATTACCTCATTGTGTCTTTGCAACACCCCTAAGAAGTGTTATTGGCCACATTTTTACACATTTGTAAAGTGAAGCCTGGGGCCAGGAAGAGTGGTACATGCCTGTAAACCCAGCACATAAGGAGGCTGAGGCAGGAAGCTCACAAGTTCAAGTCCTTCCAGGAAACTTACAGAGACTGCATCTCAAAATTTAAAACTAGATAGATGATAGATAGATAGATAGATAGATAGATAACAGACAGACAGATGTATGTCAGTGAGAAGTCCCTGAATTCACTTCCCACTGCTTATAAAAAAAAGAAAGACAAAAGAAAAGAAAGAAGAAGAAAGTGAAACATGAGGAGATTATATAACCGGTCCCATATCACATAGCTGTGTGGGACTGAGCAAGATCCAAACTCAGCGTCCAGCAGACCCCAGCACCTTGCTGTCTGGCACACTGAGCCCCTGCAGACAGGACCAGGTCTCCCAGCCCCAGGAGTGGAGCAAAGCAGCCTCTACATAGGGTGAGATTCCTAGTGCTGCGACCAAGATGGCCCTGCTTTGGGTTCCACTTCCCAGCTGCAGAATCAGTCCAAGCCTGGCTCACCTCTGGGTCAGCGCAAGACACCCCCATTCCAATCCCCTCTGCGTCACACATTCGGAGGACCTTGGCCGGGCAGGGAGTCCTGCTGTGTGCCTGTCCCCATGGGTGCCAGCGGTGCTGGATGATGGGACGGGACACT
Source organism: Dolichotis patagonum (assembly GCA_004027295.1). NCBI lineage: Eukaryota > Metazoa > Chordata > Mammalia > Rodentia > Caviidae > Dolichotis > Dolichotis patagonum. The sequence goes on along the minus strand of PVJX010016365.1, from coordinate 38,631 downwards.
GTCCCCTCCCTGGAGTCAACTCTCTCCTGCTTCCCTGCTCAGCTCAGCACCATCCCCCCAGCTACTCAAGCACCCACTGTCTGTCCATCCTGATTAGATTACAGAGCTGCTGCCCTGGGCAGCTGGGAGTCGGACTCAGACCCACATAAGAGAGGACACGGCTGCCTCGGGGAGGATGTAAGCCAGGAAGAGGGGGGCAGACGGAAATCAATGACCTGCAAAGACATTTATCCTTTGGGAGCCCCACAGGACAAGCTCAACCTCTCGATAAACGTTTAGTGAGCAACTACTATGTACACACGTCTAGTTTTAGCATGGCAGTAAGCAGGATCAATAATGTCCCACCCCATTCTCACGGGGACATCCTCAATAAAGAAATAGAAAGTGTTTGAAACTTGCTCTCTTATCCACTTCCCTGTTAGAGTGTCACAGAATTTTGAAGCCCCCTCTCCCACCCACATCTGACTTTCCTCCCACAGGCAGAAACCCCTTCCCCTCCCCTGCTCCTTGGGCTGTGCGTGCTTTATTACATGTGTCCTGTCACAGTGCAGCACAGTGCGGGCCTCTCGAGAAGGTTTGATACCATCAGTCTACAGTCAGGGAAGCTGAGGCAGGCAGAGGGAGGGTAAATGAGCCAGTGTTGCAGTGGAGGTTTTGAGACCCCTGGTCCCACGGTCTTCCTCTGCCCAAGGTGCCTCCCTGCTCGGGGGATGCTAGGCCAGCAGACAGGTAAAGCCCACATCTGGGTGACCCACCTGGAGCCATGCAAGGACCTGTGGCTCACACATCATAGTGCACAGGCCGGGTGCATGGAAACCATCACCGTGCTGCTCACAGCAAGGACTCGGCTTGGGGGGTGGCTGGGAACCAGGTCTGGGGGCTCTGGAGCTGCACGTCTGGACAGGGTTGGGTAGGAACAGATGTGCTGGGATCTCAGGAGTCCTGTAGGTAAAACGGCCTCCTCTGGAAGTGCCACGTCTGCCATCCAGCACTCATCCACTTTCCTGTGAAAACCCCTACATGCAAAGCAGACAAAAAGAGCTGTTCTCTTTGAAGAAGGGTGACAGGGAGCACTGGTACCTCCCGTCCAACCCCCCATGCTTCTGAAGAAACAGGGCCTCTGCAGGGCAGTTCTGGAGCCCTGGTCTCATCCAACTTCTTCTTCAGACAGAGGTAAACTGAGGCAACTTAGGGCTCTATCATTTAAGGAGCTCGTTTGAGGTGGGCAAAGTGAGAAAGAATGGAGTGGTCACTTTTTGGCCACACTGCCTTGATTCCATGCACTTCACTGATTCTATACCCCTTGTTATTCTGCTTACTGCCACGCCAAAATAGGGGTGTGTGCACAGTAGGGCAGCAGGCAGAGTTCTCCAGTGGTGCCAAGAGTCACCAGGGCTGAGGAAGTGCCGTGGTTCTAATGCCAGTTCTGCAGTCAGCTCTTGTGGGGTTTGGACCGGTATCTGTCAGGATGAGCTGGGTTATGCTGCAATAACAAGTAAGATTCACCTCATCTGTGATTGCAAACAACAAAAGTTTATTTCTCACTCATAAAGAAAAGTCCGTTGCTGGCCCAAGTTCCTGTCCTCCACGAAAGGGCTCAGCAGTCAATCTGCTTCCATCTTCTGGCATGTTCCTCTCCTCACTCTGCTTCCAGGCAGCCAAAGAGGCTCCTAACCACTTTCATCCAGGGTGAAACACCACACTACTGCTTACATTTCCTTTACCAAAGAGGTCTCATGGTTGCCCTTAATTCCAGGTATGGTTTGGGGGCTTGCAGCATCAGAGGGTAACAGCATATGTCTAAAAGTTGTTGGTGAGCGCTGGAAACATCAGCCACGGTTCCCAAATCAGAAGAGCGGCAAGCAGCACCTACTGCTGTTCCTTCCCTCGTTCATTCCGCTGAGCCTTCACCTGCCAGTGCTGACTGTGCAAGGTGCGTGGGAAGCAGCCCTGTAGGCTGGGAAGTCAGGCCTCCTGAGTCCCTAGCAGGGCTTTGCTACCCTCCTCTACATGCTTCCTGCCAGCTGGACTTAGATTTGGGTCTTAGTTTGCAATCTTCTTAAAGCAGAGCCTGAGATAAGGATTAGGTCCCAAGCAGTTTACTTGCAAGGTCATTCCCAGAGGGAACCGAGAGGGAGCAAGAAAGTAAGACGGGGCAAGAGAAGGCCACTCGAGCGCGCATCACTGAGTAGGTCACCACTGTGGGCAACTGGGGCTTGACTCTGTCAGGGACCCGTCAAGGAACCATGTGAAACGCACCTCAGAATTGTCCTAAAAACAGGGACGCTGGCCCACACACACACTGGCCAGTGACCCCCTGGCTGAGAATTGTCTCTGAGGACACAAACTCCAGCCCTTCACTGGAGAAAGTTTGGAAGCAGAAGGGCTGAGATCCAGTGGGCCTGCGAATGGGGAAGCCACCAGCCGCAGTAAGGACTGGTGGCCAAGGCTGCAGGGCTGTGGTTGCATTTGGTGGGGGTGAGGCTGATGAGGGGAGGCAGAGGTGCAGAGAGCTGGTGGCAGCCACCAGAGACGACAGAGAAGGCATGCCTGTCACCAGCCATATGGAAACCAACACAAACCGCCTGCATTGTCCAAACAGTGGAGGCGAGCGCGTCTCAGGGCAGCTGCCGAGCTACTTTCTTCCAGCCTCCTTTCCTGATTTGGAAGGAGGTGCCTCCTCCGCACGCAAACAATGAGGGAAAACAGGAGGACATCAGTGCCAGATACCCGGGCGTAGGAACAGGATGGCAGGCAGCCACAGGTGCCCCAGGAAGAGCGCGCTTGCAGTCTGTTCAGAAGTCAGGAAATGGAAATGGGACAGACAAGGATATGTCATATGATCCATGTGCTCAGGAGACGGGAAGACCCTGGCCTTGCCTCCCGAGCCTGTGGTATCTCTGAGGACCCATTCCATCCTGGCCACAGAAGCAGAGACCTCTGGTTCCGGTCTTGACATTCTACGAACTGCATCCCTATGGCTGATACAGAGGCACGAAACCGTGAAGTGCTCAGCTGGGACGAGGGCAAGAGGAGCTTTCACATGACCTTGACTCTGCCACAGCTGGGCTCTATGCACCACCATACGGAAGAGGTCCCCAAAGTCAGAGACTGATCCACCTGCCTCGGGTCTTGGCCCTCTTAAACCAGTCTCTTGGAGTCCCAGTGCAAAGGAACAAACTCCAGGGCAGCTGTCTGGGTGGGGACGCCCATGGGAAGACCTCTGCACTCACACTATGACCCACGAGCTGGTGAGGAAGTAGGGCAGAGGCAAGTTGGTGGTTGACGCATGACCCAGCCACCCTCCTTGGAAAGGGGAGAAAGCTCATACCATATCAGGAGGACTCAGGGAGTAAAGGTCAAGGCCAAAAGACACAACCATTGCAGGCTGTGGCCTCTAACCCAAATTCTGCCCGTCCTTGGGCTGGTGGTTTTCCCATCAAGGTGACCCACAGGGCTCCTTGAGAAGTGGTGCGCTTATGGCCTGCGAGTTCTGGCAGGTGGAGGAGGGCTGCAGGATGAGCTGAGGCCCTCTCTGGCAGTGGGTCCTGGGGTTGCATAAGTGAGGGAAGGGAAAGCATCCTTGTCCCCAGGGTTGGATGAAATTATAGTGAACGGGACAGCTCACCTCGATCTCCGCTCTGAGGACCCCTGCTTCTTCCTTAAGCAGCTGCTGCTGCTGGCTGAGAATGGCCCCCATGGAACCGCTCCCCCTCAAGGCCCGGGGGCATCCTCACTTTTCTGGGGCCTCAGGTCACACGGGGATGTATGGGGCCGCACTTGCTGGGGTGATGGGAGGAGGCAGAAGGGTCAAAGTGTGGCAGGTTCACTCCAGTGCTCCTCAGGGACTCACTCCTGTCACGGAGCCATCAGATGGGACAGGGTCCCGGGAAGAAGACCCCGCACACTTCCTTTCTGACGTCTCACACCAATCAGGCTCCTGTCCTGGGCTGCGTGGGCCTCTGCTTATTGTAGCCACAGGTCACAGAGATGCGAATGATGGACACCAGAATCATTTAGGGAGAGGAAGAGGTGACTTGGCAACCTGGGAAGAGAGTCTGAACTCTCAGACCCGGCTACACTGGGATCACTCAGCAATCAGACGAGATGAATGCTTTTCAGTGAGAAAAATCCTTATCATTTCTCTAGCTTTGTTTCCTCATCCTGTACAAGGATAATAATAGTGCCTCCCTCAAAGGACTCTGTGCTTAGAATCATGCCTGGCACATAATAAATTCTCCGGAAGTGCTAGTTCTTTCCTTAGCTGTTGTTATGCTTATTACTATAAATGTATGCGTTCAAGGACAGAGCCCCATAGGAGCTCAATCAGTATTGTATGATTGAAATACATACAGTTGGATAAAAGGTTGGAAGTGGGTGACATCAAAGATGGAAAGAGTACCTGGTTTGCATCTGATTATTATGGCACTGGTTATTATAATCCAGTGCCCATGGAAACTGTTGAATATTGATACTTCAAATAGTTTTTTTCTGAGCTGAGGTACACCTGGGGCCTCTGCACTTTGCCACTCACAGAGGGGGCAGGTTCTATGCCCACCTTGTTCCTTTCTTGCCAGTAGAAGTTGAGTCCTTCAAGGGCATTGATAATGCGTGAGGGGCATCCAGAAACCAAGTCTGCATATGGCTGTGGGGATGCAGCACGTGCTCATCCGTACTTGGGGAATGAGTGAATGAATTAGCGAATGAATACTGCCTAGTCATCTCAGGAAACGGCAGGACTGAGCCTGCAGACAAAGGACTTCAGAGCCTTCCTCAGGGAGGGCTGGGAGGTAGAAAATTGCCACTTCTTGCCTTGGGTTCTTGCGTTGGGGTAAGACAATGCCCATGAGAGAGGCGTGGATCCCTCCAAGTGCACGTCCAAAACGATAAAGAGCTTGGTCTTTGAAATTCATCCAATCCGGAGGAAACACTGGCTTGGCCTATCCCTAGCTTTGTAAACGTAGCCAAACTATTTAATTTCTCCAGGCTTCAGCTTCACATTTATAAATGACCCTTGATGTTTGCTTCTCAGGAATGTTGTGGTAACACAAATGGCCCTGTTGCCTAAAGGTCCATTTGCTCAGGGGAAGGGAGCCAGCGAGTAGCTCTCTTCTCCTAAGGGATTCAAATCACTAGCGTGCTGTTATGAAAGAGTTCTTTGCAAACTGCAAAGGCTAAGCATCAAGGCCTCCCACCTCAGCTGTCCCACCTTTCGTTTGCATAGCATGAGGAGAGCGTGGACTAGGAGAGCAGGAGGCAGCAGGTGGAGTTGATGTAACTGTAGGTGACAAGTCATTATCATGTGAGGCAGGGGCCACTGTTACCAGTGCTCACTCCCCCAGCCACCCTAATTCCTACCCATCTTCCACCTCTCTGCCTTCTACTGTGACTCTTTGTCCCAGGGCACTTTCCTGGGCCAATGGTGTTGGAAGCTTCTCCAGGACATCACCAGCTTGGCCCTTGTCTTTCTCTGCCACAGATAAGAAAGCCATTAGGTAATTGCATTTGTCCCTTATCTGACTCCTCACTTTATTACTTCCCTGGGGAGATGCTATAACCACAGTCTCTGTGTAAATTAACCCCGTCTTGTGGTTGCACATGCAGGCTGTAGGACTGCTACCAGGGGAGAAGTGTGGCGTGAAACGGAGATCGCATCTTCAGGTGGCAGGGACACCCTGTCCCTCAGCTTGGGGCATGCTGCCAGCCCTCGCTGTCTCCCGGGAGCACAGCTAGTGCCCTACAGGAAAAGTGTGGGATCCAGAGGAGGAATCAGAGTTCTTGTCATGGACTCTGCCCTGGGCTTTCCGTGTGACCTCAGGGCCAGTCCATAACTTCTCTGGGTCTCAGGCTTTTTATAGGTCAGGTGGGGCAATAAATCTCTTCCCCCATGATGCTCAAACTGGCTGGAGACTGGGAGACATCTATAACCATCATCTCTGCTTTTTTGTGGTGGCCTCTTTTTAAAAAGCAGCTTTAATAACATATGTATGCACATGCTTCAATTGTACAATTTGGTGAATTTCAATGTATATATACCTGCGTGTCTCCAGTACCATAATCATGGTAGTGAACACATCCTTCATCTCCAAAAGCATCTTTTGGACCCTTCATGTTCCCTCATTTCTGCTATGTTCTTCCCTACTCCCATCTCCAGGCCCTCCAAGTCTGTGTCTGGTTATTACAGACTTATTTACAAATATAAATGGGTTTCTACAGTGTGTACTGTCTTTGTCTGGCTTCTATTTTGAGATTTATGCATGATTTTATATATACTAATAGTTCATCTATTTTATTGCTAAGTATTGTGTTACTAAATGGGTGTGATATAGCTCACTTATTCATTTACCTATTGGTAATTACGTAGGTTGTTTCCATTTGGGGAATACGGCAAAATGTCTATGAATATTCACACATAAGTATTCAAGTGCTGTCATTTCTCTACCTAGGAGAGGAATGGCTAAGTATGGCAGGTGTATGTTTCACTTTTAAGGATACTGGAATTGTTTTCCAAAGTGGTTGCACCATTTTACATCCCGACTAGCAGTGTAGAAGGGTTCAAGTTCCTCAAATATTTTTTTCTCTGTTGGGGACTGAACATGGCTACATCCCCACCGAGCTACATCCCTGGCCTTCTCAATTTGGAGACAGGTTCTTGTTAAGTTTCCCAAGCTTGCCTTAAAATTTCAATCCTTCTGCCTCAGCCTCCCACATAGCTGGGAGCACAGGTGTGTCCCACCATGCCCAGCAAAGATCCTGCCTTCCTGGGAAGTAAGTAACCAGTGGGCCCAGTGCCCTCCCTGGTCTCCCCAGATGCTGGACAGCCCCTGTGAGAAGGGGCCCTGCCTGTGTTGTTTATTGTTGTTTCTCCAGCACCAGACACCAAGGCCCGCACTGCGAGCACTCAGGTGTTGAATTCATGGCTCACAGGGTGAAACAGCAAATGGTCACTGAACTGAACTGAGTGTGCTTCGCAGAAAACCCCTCTGTACTGTAGGGAATATGAGTTACAACTGGCAGATAAGGAAACTTCCTAACAACTGGCTTAGGTCTGCACACACACAGCTGAGCTCGAGAAGCACCTGACCCCAGCCCTTTCCCAGCCACTTTGTCTTTCTTAGTTAGGAGGCAAGACTGGGCTTGGAGATCCCTGGAGTCCTCTGCATCTCTCATTCTCCCTTTCTTCCATCATAAGGCCATGAGGGACAAAGGGACCTTTCAGGGACCTTTCCAGGGCTGCAATTCCAGGACAAATGCTCTTGGGACTCAGCTCTCAGGTTTACCTCACCTCTCAGTGTCACTGTCCTGTGTCTATGTGGGCATATATCATTGATTGGCATTACGTGCCTCAGGAATACAATTTCTTGCTTGGATCCCAGGATGAGGAGTTGAGTTGCCTGCAGACGTCTAGATTTAAGCTGGTGTTACGCTCACTCTGGCCCTGAGCTACCTGTCCTGGGGCTGGGAACCAGGAGGGCTGGTGGGAGAAGGGTGCTGTGGTTTCCTCTGAAACTTTTCCTGGGGATGTGACAGCAGCTGAAGGCCTCTGAGCCCCTCCAAATAGAGAGAACCCCTACTTCTGAGGCTAATTCAGTATCCTCTGCTGTCTCCCAAACCTCTGCTGTGTGCAGAATGCAATTTACTGTCTACATTTGGAACCAAATGTTTCTCATCATGTAGTTTCCACCAGAGAAATCCGAGAAGCTGGCAAAGCCACCTCAGCGTGTAAAAGCAGAAGAACAGGTGTTTGGATATCTAAGACAGCAGTCAGTATCCCCCAAATATGACCAATAGGAAGTAATGCCATCTGCAAGAAATTACCTTTGGAGTTTGAGGGGGAGAATGTTTTGGATTTCTCTTGTTTCTTTTGGAGAGCTTGGGAAGAAGCAGTCATGGAGATTTGAGAGAGAGGGGGTCAGTGAATTGGGAGGCACGAAGAGATAATGCAGACCAACTCTTCCTTGTCACTTCTACCATTTTAAAAGATGAAAATTGTGTCCCAGGTAGGCAAATTGACTTGTCTAAGGTCATCTAGCCAGTAAGAGGCGGAGCTGGGACAAAGTCTATGAAATCATTCAGAAAAGTGGTAACGCTCCCTCCCTGGAGCCAGGAGGGCCTTCGGCTCATCAAGATATGAATGCGAGAGACGCGACGGAGGAGATGCCTGACCCCTCTACCTCTAATTTCTCAGAGGTGAAAAATGCCTCATTCTTGGAAATATGATAAAACTGAAAAAAATTTAGAAAAAAAAGCCATATGTCTTATTATTCTTCAAGATCTGAATTTTTCAGTGTTTAGACAGCTGTAGGTGGGAGGAGGAGTATCTTAAAGCTTTAAGTACACGGATCTGCTAAACAAGAGTTCCCGGCGCCGGGAGATGGTTCAGCACCACGGACAGCGGGCAGCGGAGTCGCCCTCCGGTCCTCGCAATGGGCTTTACACTGCGTCACACGAACGACCTGCCCCTGCATGAGGAGCTGGTGTACTAGTCACAGGGTGACACGAACGCGGGATCCAAAAGGGACTCACAACCCCAAATGGTCATCCACCTTGCAAAAAATCCCTGCATCCTCAGCAAGTTAAAAAAGTTAAGTCTGTTCTTAGGAACGCAGAAGCAGGGGTGATTTAAAGCCATGTCTTCCCTCTCAAAAAAGGTGAAATCTTGGAGAGCCGCTGAAAGGTTTGCTTAGTATTTAGCACCGCAAAGGGAATACAGCGCCTGATGGGAAGTGAGTGTCAGTGCCGATGGTCAGGGTTCACACCTCGGTGGACCAGGGGGCCCGCAGAGGCTGCACAAGGTGAAAAGATTTCATAGGGTAAAACACTGAGTAGAACTGCACTGAGCCTTAAAGTTTGGGGAAGACTACGAGGCAAGAGCAGAAGGCATTCTCAGCAGGCGGAGATGTGAAAAGGAGGCAGGAATGGGCAGGGCACATGCAGAGGCCCAGGGCGGTGGTGTCCACACAGGAATAGGGCTGGTGTGGCCAGGCAGAGTCACCATGGGGAGTGGGGAGTGGGGTAACAAGAGGGAAACTTAAAAAGAGGACGGAGAGGACCTCTGAGAGGACCGTTTGCAGGGTGCAAATTCCTGCCTTTTCCAGCGGGTAAAACTGCCTCACATCCTCATAACCCTTTCTCTTAGTTCCTCCCGCACCCAAGTTTTATCATCTCATCTCCGTGTGCTTGGTAACTGTTCCCCCACTGACGTGAGCCCCCCATAATGCGGAGAAAATGAGTCACAGTGCTCAGTACGTGGCACTGGCTGCCAGGGTGAGATAGGCGGTGCTGCCCTTGGACCGCAGGGACAAGTGGGAAGGGAGAGAGGCTCTTCAGGTGGGTGGAGGGAGCTCTGGGCTGACTGGGGTCTGGGCAAGCAGGAACCCTCAATTAAGGTTCTGGATTCTCCGCTGTCAGTTTAAAAGCACAGGCTGACTTGGGATGCTCCATTTCTGAGCCTTGGGCCCAAAGGGAAGGGAGAAGGCTGTCAGCTCGCTTGGAATTATCTCCTGGCAGGAGGGAAGGAGCCCCAAGCTCTGGCCTGTGGGCCCAGCCACCGGGGCGCTCCCTGTGTGTCCCTGCTCAGGGCTGCTAGAGCTCTCCAAAGACCTCTCTGCTTGGTCCCCTGATTCCCAGCTGGGCTCCCTGGGAGGTCTGAGCATCTACTCACCACCTCCCCTCAGTGGGGAGTGGGATCAGCACTTTTCAGTCCTCCAGGGACCTCTAAAATCTCCTTCCCAGTCCTCTCCTTTGCAAGCACCATACACAGCTACAGGAACTCAGTGGCCCTGAGACACTTGGCAGCCTGGAAGAAAATCACATCCCCAAGTTACTAGACAAGCCTACCTAGGCATGGCCAAGGACTGTGCACTCACTCCAGGTCAGGGCCTCTGTGACACACTTGGCACACAACAGGCCCTGAGCCCTCACAGGAGCACCAGGAGGTGGATGCCATCACTGGCAGCCCATTACACAGATGAGAAGACTGAGGTTCTCCAAGTTGAGTTGCCTAGTCCTGCTGATGTTGAAGAACATAGATCATTTTGTCAGTCAGTGATCTGCAAAGAACCACATAACCAAGGGCTCCACCAGAGCAGAACCTGGGGGAGGGAGGGCAGCAATGTGCTTCGAGAGCCACCTAGGGACCTGAGTAGGGGGACAACCACAGGTGCTGAGCTCTCTTAAGGACCAGGAACCGTGCCAGACTTGCTCCCTGTTGGAGGCTCCCCTGAGCCAAGGCTGAGAGAGTGAGTTCTCTCAGCTGAGCTCACAGAAATTCCTTGGAGTTCTGAGTTCTCTCAGCTGAGTTCTCTCAGCTGAGCTCACAGAAATTCCTTGGAGTAGCTGCGGCACAGGAAACAGGCTCTGAGGGCTCAGTGACCCTGCCAGGCCACCCAGTGAGGGCTCCCTGGCTCCGAAATACCGTCCTCCCACCATTCTGGGCTGCTTTGGGCAGCCAGCAAGGTCACCCCCAGTCTGCTGGGGGCTCCTCACCAGCAAGCTCTAGAAGTCAGCTTTTGGGGCTCACAGCACTGAGGAATTGGGACCTGAGCGAGGGCCACTTGCACCCGCAGAGTCCCTATGGACTACGCGCCTCGATGAAGCAGGCGAGACACAGCAGCCCTTCCCCAGAGCCCCAGGACTCCAGCTCCCGGTCGCCTTGGCTGCTGGGTGATCTGGAGCCTGCACTTCACAGAGCAGCTCCCCCAGCACCCTCCTTGGGGAGCCCTGCACCCCTCCCTCGGGTGCCCCTCTGGTGGGATGCAGGGGTTTCCATCCCAGGGCAGCAGCACCCCAGAAGGCACTGTGCTTGGCAGGGAGGCGCCACCACAGACCCTGTGAGAGCTTGGCCTGGGCAGGGGGACAGGAGGTGGCCACTGGGAGGACTCTGCTCCCCTCAGAGCAGACTGGGCCTGGTTCCTCCCGCCAACCTGCTGCACCTCTCATCCTCAGGGTCAAGCCTGGTGCCCGAGGTGCCCTCCGCCTCTCTCCACCCCCCCACCCGGGCCCTCATCGCCCCATGGAAGAGGTTTGTCAACTGGTTTATTAGATTAAAACAAACATCTGCAAAGAAGAAAAGCAAAAGCTTAATTGGGAGCCCCTGGAGATGTGTGCAGAGCAGATGGGAGAGGATCTAGTGAAATCGCCACATGCTGGCCTCTGTGCAGACCTCGCAGATAAGGACACATTGCCAGGCAACAGGGTTTTTCCACCTGGAGGCCTGATAAGGGCTCAGCAGGGCTGCGTGTGTGGAAAATATGATTTTGTAAGCGGGGCCCAGGACATGTTGACTCTGCTGCTCAACGTCCCAGCTCTCACCGTGAGATAAACAGCTGCTGCTTTCCCTGGGGTACCAGACCCCCAGCAGGGCCTGCCTGCATGGACACATCCCGAACCCCAACTGCAGGAGCAGCCAGTCAGCCCAAGGCCAACGGTTTGTGGTCACAGTGGTTTTCTCTTGTCCACCCCCTGACCCTAGTCCTAGCTCCCCAGGAGGAGCAAGTGTTATGGCTGTGGGAAATGAATGAGTTCTAACGCAGCACCCCAATGCCTCACACCTCCCATTGCTCTTCTCCCAGAGACTTCCTCTCTCTTGGAGTAAAAGCCAAAGTCCACGTGGGATTGTGTGACATCTGGTGTAACATCCTCTCACTTCCTGCTACCCACTGCCTCACTCTCTTCACCACATTGGCCTCTTCATTCTGCATCACTCATACCTGCCAGGCATGCTCCTGCCCCAGGGCCTTTGCACTGACTGTCCATTCTGCCAGTGTGTATCTACATGGCTCTGTCCCTTGATGTCCTCAAGGCCTGCTTCAGGTTACTATCTCCATGAGGTCTACCCTGGCCACTTACTCAGTGAGGCCCATGCCCTCCCACTTTGGTATTCAAGCATCCTTACCCTACTCAGATCTTTTTCCACAGCAACCGCCACCTGCTGGCCTGCTACAGACCAAAACTATTTATTGGTCTATTCTTTCTTGTCTGTTTCCTCAGTCTAGGGCTCAAGCTCCAAGAAGACAAGGGTCTTCCCTCTTTTCTTCACTAGCATATTGCAAGAATTGGGAACAGAGCCAGGAACACCGTAGGTGCTCGATAAATGTTTGTTGAATGAAGAAATGTTTTCCCTTCCTAGTTCCTAAACAGCTTCCACAGAACTGGTGGAAAAGAGTGCATGCTCAGAACGCACCTCTGCCAGGTGTCTGGGCTGCCCCAGGAAAGGACTGGGGATGCAACCCCCCCCACAGCCTGGGCCCAGAGGGAGGTTCCCTCGTCCTGGAAGGAAAACACAGGAGGAGGCACCTGGTGGTTTATATGCCCTCCCAGCCCTCACACTGATTGGTTGTGTGACTCCAGAGAGGTCACTGTCCATTTCTAGGTCCCAATCCCCCTTTTGGCAAAAGATACTAGCATTTCCCCTCTTTGCCTAAAAGCAAAAATCTTCCATATCATGAGTATGGGGCCTACGGTGCGGGTCCAAATCTGCTGTCTCTGCCGCTTGGTAGCTGTGTGGTACTAGGTAGTTTAGGCAACCACTCTGAACCTCTGCCCCCTGACCTACATGTGGGTACGTGGGCCTTCCGGGCACGGAGCACCCTGCTCGGTGGTGCTGGTGCCGTCAGCTGCCTCCTCCTCTAAAGCCGTGGGAAGTGGCCGCAAGCGTCTTCCCAGGGCGGACCGAAAGTCACTGCAGTTTGGCCGATCAAAGGTCCTGTTCATTTTCCCAGCCTTGTAGGTTTGGTTTGGTCCATTTTGTGGTACAGGGCATTGAATCCAGGGCCTTCACCTTGAGTTACAGCCTCTGGCCTTTTTTCTTTCTTGAGATAAGATCTCACTAAGTTGCCTAGGCAGGCCTCCAACTTGTGACCCTCTTGTCTCAGCCTCCCAGAGTGCTGAGGTCGCGGGTATGTGCCACCAGATGTCAGCTGACCTTGGCATGTGGCTCCCACCTTGGCTGGAGGCACTGCAGTGGCCTAGCAGAGACGAGTCTCTCCCTAGGTAGGATAGGTGTCCAAAGGGCCACCCTCCAAATTAACCCAGAGAACAACCCAGCCCTGGCTTCAGGGAGGGGGCAGAACTCTGTCCCGAGGAGGGCAGGGGCTAGAAGAGCACACACAGCTGCAGGGCCCAGGCCCATTGGCAGGGTGAGGACACTGCAGCCTGCCCGCACCCCAGACACAGCCCTGGCACTGGTTCCGAGATGAGAATGTAACCAGCCATACATGGTTTGTCAGGATCCCCTGGGAGAAGAGCGGGTTGGGACCAACGGTAAGAAGCGTAGGACAAGGAGAGGAGGTCCGTAATGCATAGCTATCAATAACATGTGCACCATCAACAAGATGTCTGCCATCAAGCAAGACTCAACTGTGACAAACAGGGCTTAATCTTACGGTGGGCCACTACGAAATGGGACAAAGAAACCCTTCCTTACAATTACCGCACCCAGGAGCAAGGAAGCTGGGACACCAAGGACCCACCAGGGTGGGGATAGGGGTGGGGGTGGGGGGGATCCCTGAACTGGTTTCCATAAAAAGCCTTTGGGTTCAAAGGGTAGACTGCAGCAGTGGGAGCTGTGTCAGAGTCCTACAGGACCAAGAGCTCTGAGCAGGGTCCTGGCTGCATCGGCTGCATGAGTTGGACTCAGGTGGGGCTTATGGGGAGCAGACAAGGGCCTGTAGTTTCCCATAGGGCCACTCAGGGCTCCTCAGGGTCTCACCTGGAGTGGTGGATTAATAACTGGTGGTCAGCCTGTAACCAGCTGAGCTGAGTCAGCCTGGTGCCAGCCTGGGTGACCCACCTGAGGATTGTTGCCAACATCAAAGGCAAAGGAAGCATTGTTGTTTGGTGCCGTAGGTTCTCCTGTTGCCATGGGTTCTCCTGGAGGAGCTTGTTAAGCGTCTTTCCTGATACAAACTCAGCTGTTCTGTCAGAGGAGCTCGGGACCTTGTTGCTGAAAACAGCTGTGGTTCACTTTGGGGGCGCTCTGGTCCTTAACTTGAGTGTCACTTCCTGGCCCCAGTGCAGAACCCTCAGCCTGCTGGCACAGATCATCCCGCTGGCACAGACGTTCTAGCTTCTACCACTGACCGTGGATCTTCCCAGTGCAGATCCATGAAGCAGACTTGCGTGAGTCATTGTTGTAGACTCTAGGCCTTCAGCTGGACTCATAGGAGGCACTGTCATGGGCTCTAGGTCTTCAACAGGACACATGCGGGACACTGCTGTGGGATCCAGGCCCTCAACTGGATCCCTTGAGTCTTAGTGTGCACAGATTTCCTATACTTCTTGTATTTAATGGTTTGGGTGACTATTACTGTCTGTCCTGTATATAATTGTTTTCCTTGCAAGCTCTGGTGCCCCTGTCCTCCTATTTTTTGGGTGTGGTGGCTGGAGAGTTCCCAGATATGCCAGGGGTGGATAGTGTCTGCCCCATGGGGAGGCGAGGACACCAGTCCTGTCCTCTCTTCCCACCCTGAAGAGTAGGAGGCAGACCCTTCCTCTGCTCCACTGAAACAGTGATACTTTTTATTATGGCAAAATATACACTAAATCGACCATCTTCACCATTTTTAAATGTTCAGTGGCCTTGAGTGCATTCTTATTGTTATCCAACCATCACACCATCCATCTCCAGAACTTTTTCATTTTCCTAAACTGCACCTGCTGGGTGTGGTGGCACGTGCCTGTGATCCCAGCACTGCAGAGGCTGAGGCAGGAGGATCAATGTGAATTCAAGGCTAGCCTAGGCTACATAGTGACTTCAAGGCCAGCCTGGACCACAAAGCAAGACCCTGTCTCCAAAAAGCACTTCTGTCCCCATGAAACACTAACTCATTATTTTTCCTACCCTAGTCCTGAGCAACCACCACCCCATCCGCCCTCTCTGAGAATCTCATTTAGAGAGTGATATTTGCCAAGTGTCCCAGGATGCTATGACTGTCCAGATCTGCTTCCTCTTCCTGGGGCTGGGGGCCGAGGGAAGTAGTTCAGCTGCTGGTCTCATACATCCATCACTCATTTCTGAAATCACTGAAACTGCTGCAAAGCTTTGTGTATATGATTATTCTTTATTGCACCAAAACAGAACAGCTTGTACCAACCTGCAAATTAAACAACTGTGGCATACAAAGAAATCGCGGTGGATGACGACACAGGCAAACATTCGTGATACAATGCTCGGAAGGAAACAGCCCCAAACCTGCACATGTTCTTCACAGGGACCCACATCATAAGGCCACTTCTCCTGCCTCTAACCGCAGTGAAGGAGCTGCTTCAGCACGGACTAGAGAATAAATGACCGACTTGTCTCTGGGTGGTGTGGGTGCAAGATTTCCCTCTCTCGGGTTCTTGAGATGAAACACATGTTCCTCTTCTGCTGTCTTCTCCAGGTTTTGGGGCCCGACCTCCTCACTATGCTATTCCAGGTCCTCCCTCCCTCTGGGCATTTGCCCCGGCTGTCCCGTCTCCTGGGGCTCTCTTCTCCTAGATGCACATCTGCCCCCTGCCTTGCCAAGTTCAACTGTCCCCTTTTTGGTCAGGTCTTCTCAGGTCCACTCTAATTAAGTATAACCCTGCTCCTCCCCAGCCCAGCCATCCCCTTCCTTGTTTTATTTTTCTCTATAATGCTCTCACTGCCTGACAGACTGTACCATTTATTTGTGGTAGTGGCAGTTGAACCCAGGGAGTGCTGAGCTGTATCCTAGCACTTTAAAATTTTTTATGTGGAGGCAAGTCTTACTAAATTACTCAGTTGGCCTCCAACTTGTAATCTCCCTGCCCCAGACTCCCAAATGGCTGGAACCTCACCTTATTTATTGCTGCACCCTTGAGCATCTAGAACAGCTGGCCGCCAGGCTAAGGCATTATAAACACGTGGGGGTGCTTAACAAGTGGCTTTTGACTGAACAAGTGCACAAATGGGGCCATTTCAGTCTAGTTTTTTTCTCACTTAGGGGCAGGATTGGGCAGGAAGCAGCAGGAAAGGATGGCCACAGGTAGTGGAGCAGGAAGGAGGGGCTCTGGGGGTGCCAGTGGCTGCCACACTGTCACCAGATACCCTTCCTCTGACCCAGTGGTTTCCAATATGGCCCCGGGGAGGGAAGCAGCACCATGGTCAGAGTATGGAGGGTCCTTCATCCTCAAGGAAACCAGCCAGGAAACAGATCTTCACACCAAAGACCCAGGCTTTGAGAACAGGCAAAAGGAAGTCATGCTCAAATACAGGGAGGGCTGCCAGTGGCAAGAGGGTGACCTGAGAGCTGGACTACAACTATTGAGCAGACGCCACAGGACTGATTCTAGCTTAAAACCAAGAGTGTCCAACAGCGGCTGAGCAGCAAGGTGAAAGGGTTTCCAGCGGCGGGGCAGGCGGAGTCCAGGATCCACACACCCATGGCTCCAACCTGCTACTGGTAGGTGCAACAGCCACCTAGGAGTCGCTCGACTCTGAGCCAGAGCACCCAGCTCTCGGCACTGGGAGAACAGTGATGACTAAAGAAATAGAAACACAGACACTGACAAACTGCGAAGGCACAAAACTGGGTTGTCAGAGAGGCGGTGCCTGGCACAGACAAGGGATCGGGAGGCCTCTCTAGGGCCTCCGAGGTATTTTGAGGTGCCCTGAATGGTGGACATGTCTCCAGTGCACCCCAAGGAGAAGGAAGCTGGGAACCTGGCGCTGTGCACAAAGAGGGATCTTGGTGCATGGTGGAAAAACTCGAGGCCCAGAGACAGGGAGCGACTTGCCCACCAGCACACGGCACAGGGGCTGAACCACTGGTGGGTGGAGTATCAGCTGAAGCCCTTATTCCCTGCACGCGAGGCTGTCTTGGCTGCCAGTCCCACCAGCCGCCAGCAGCAGAGGGCGGAGGGCGCCAAAGGTGAGCCTGGAGGAGGAGCGAGTTGGGGCCGGACCCGGGGGTGGGGAAAAGGGGCAGGGGGCGGCCCGATGACGTCATTTCCGGGGTCGGGGTATATAAGCGGGGCACAGGGGCGCTGCTGCCACTACTACTGCAGCACTCCTGCTCCTCTGCGCGCCATGGCTCGCGGGCAGACCGACGGAGCCGCGGACGCTCGCCCGCCGAGGCGCGGCGGCCCTGCCCGCCGCCGGTGCAGCAGCCTCTCGCCCAGTGCCGCCGTGCGGGTCCCCAAAGCACCAGCCGCTCCACGCCCCTGGTTCGCCACGCGCTCCGGCGCCGTCTTGGCGTTCCTGCTGTGCGCCGGGCAAGGTGAGCGGGCCGGGGACTTGGCCGAGAGGGTCGCCGGGCGTCCGGGTGCCCAGCCTGCTCTGTCCACGCGTCTCCTCGGCGCGGCAAGAGTTCAGCACCTCGGACAGCGCCACCTCCACCTGGCCAGCACTGTGGCCTCCGCCCAAGCCCCGCGGGACATCCAGACAGGACTCCCGGCCGCATGGGACAGGGCCCCCACCCCTAGTCCAGTCGCGGCGTCTCGGCTGCATCGGGGCTAGCGCCGGCTTCGCCCTGAAGTGGCCAAGGTCACCGGGGAAGAGGGAAGACCGCTGCTGCTTGCCCTCTCACCTCTCTCCCTCTCCCATCCTTCCACTCTCCAACCTTCCTGTCATCTTAGAATCCCTCCCCAGCTACTTAACCCGACCTTTGGGGTCTCCCCCTTTCCATGCTGCTGTCCCTGCCCCAGTCCCACTGCACCGCTGGCCTTGTTTTCCAGGCACTTGCCTCCAGCATACACTCTCCCCCTCCCCGCCCTGAGTTTTCCCCAAGGTAAGGGTTAAGGCCCTTAGGTGCAGCCTCTGGGGGCCTCCCCCGGGGGGCAGCATCCGAGGAAGGGAAACAGAATCAGCCCTAGTCTCTCCTGTGGGTGGGAAGAGTTGTGAGGGGCAGCATGGGGTGAATGGGCCCCATGCACCCAATCAGGAAGGCCTGGGCTCCTCTCAGTACAAAAGAGTGACCCCTGGTGCTCTCTTTTCTTCCCAGTCACTGCCCTCCCCGTGAACAGCCCTATGACTAAAGGGGACACTGAGGTAAGCAGGAGCACTGGGGATGCCCTGGGATGGGGGAGGAGGCTCCGGTGGTGGACACCTCACAGCCAGTCCTCGGGCAGCTGCAGGAGTGAGTCTGGCACCAAGCCAAGAGCCAGCACTGCGGCTGCTGAGCCTGGGGACAGCTTGCAAAAGAAGATATCAAAGATTGCTTGCTGTCCCGCTGTGGGGATTTCCCCAGCTCTCTCTCAGGTTGTGCACAGCCCAAAGGGGCCTGTGTGCTCCCCGTTGGGTGCAGGTACCAGGTCTACCGTCCAGAACACTCCAAATCCAGGAGGCCCACTGTAGCTGGTGGGAGTAGCTTCCTGTGGTCATGGCTGTCCACAGACCTGCCTGGCTCTGGCCTCCCCCTTTGTTTTTCTGCTCCCCCTTTAGATCTGGTAGCAACACCCCCGCTTGGGAGGCCTTCAAACCCTAGCTTTCCCACAGGGCCACAGTGAAAACATTCTTGATTTTTGCTTTTCACCCAGCGCTCTTGCTAGTGAGGGGCTGCTGGTGGAGGCCACCATGGAAAGGGCCACAGGGGGACACCAGTGTGCGTTGAGGGTGGTCCCTCATCAGTAAGAAACACTACACACTTGATATACTTGGAATTTATCCCCATTCGAGCCAGGGCTATTTTCTAGGCCCTGTACTCACGTATACCTCCGCTTGAGTCACAAATGACTACTTCTCATTTTCTAGGTGCTTTTTCTTCTACTAGAGGCTACAATTTAAACCAAAAGCATTAAAGAAATTTCAACCTCCATTTCTTTAATTACGTTTCCAATTTTTGCCCATAAGCCAGAATTTAAGCCTCTACACCATTCGTTCTAGCTATGCAACTTTGGGAACATTTAACTCCTCTGAGCCTCCTCTTCCCACGCCCTTGAGGGAGGTGTGCAGGGGAGGAGTCACGGATGCGAAGTGCTTGGTGCATAGCAGGTCCTCAGGAAATGGACCCTGTTTTGCTTAGCTTCCCTTCTTGACCTCTCAGCCTTCCTGGGGCTCCTAATTCCTGCCTTGGAGAATTGTCCTCACAGACTGCTGGTTATCTGATACGCCCAGTACAATATCTGAGGTTCCAGGGAGTCCAGGGCACAGGCTGCCGGGCACGGATGCCAGAGCCCATATGCGATCCATTTTGGTCGCCATGTTATGCTCAGCAGTGTGGGGTCACGGGTGCTGGAGCAGCTGGTTAAGACCTGGATGTTCCACCCAAGGCTATGACTGCACACACTGTGGAGTGTTTGCCAGTTCGCCAGCCGGGATCCGTAGACTGGTTGCCTTGGCATCCCAAAGGCACAGCCTCCCACCGTCTCACTCCCCACCAGCCTCGCCTGATGCATGTCTGACACCTCCTCCTCTGCCCAGCTCTGGGCTGTTGAAGCAGGTCTAAAGCTGAGAAGCCGTCCTTGGGCATGTGCGAAACTGCACGCTGTATTCAGTGTTTCCCCATCTGTGCCTCATTACCTGGAGGGGCAGTGGGAAGGCATTTCACTCCCACTTTACAAATGAGGACACTGAGGCTCTGAGAGGTTAAGCCACTTTCCCAAGACCATGGCACTGGGAAATTACACTTCTGTGGACACGCTCACCAGTGGTCATCTGTTTAACTAGCTATCCACAGTAGCTTGCCGAACCCTGGATAAGACTTTCAGAGAAATGGCTGCTGTTGGCCAGGTGTAGCCAGTGTACCCATTATCCAGACAGGAGACTCATTCTGTGCATGAGTGTAGAGCCAGACTAGGAGCCTGTCACTGCCTACATATGATAACACTATGTGCTGGAAATGAGATAGAGCCAGGGAAGGTCCTTGCTGTCTTCTGGGCAGTCCTGGGGGAGCTGGCCCTGAAGCATCTGCAAGGCCACAGCGCTTTGCAACACATCCTCCTAATTCCCAGTAGAGTTCCTCAGCCTTAGAGAAATGACCTTGGGATGAGGAGGCAGCAGTACCCCATACACATGCACAGCCTACCCTCACTGTCATCTACCCTAGAGGGGCACCTGCTGGCCTGGCCCTACAATGGGGGTGCCTGGCACATGGTAAGCATCACATAGAGGTTTTCTGTCGTTCCTGATACTATCGGGCTAAGAAGACAAACAGGGCTCCTGAGCCAGGCACCCACTCACTTGTGGAAACCAAAGCAGATGCCCTTCTGTTCTCATTAGAGTTGCTCTAGAGCCCTTAGGGGCTGAGCCCCACACCCAAACCAGTCCCAACTTTCCTCTGCTGTCTTCCAGGTGATGAAGTGCATTGTTGAAGTCATCTCTGACTCGCTGTCCAAGCCCAGCCCCATGCCTGTCAGCCAGGAGTGTTTGGAGATCCTCCGGGGAGGTAGGAGTCCAAGACTGGGGCCGGAAGTCAAGCGCTGGGTGTGTGACTTTGGATGGAATCAATCATTGAAGTCGCTAGTTACTGGTGGAGAGCTGGCCTAGGCCAGTGCTCAGCTGGGATCTGAAGGAGACTGGTACTGAGGGAGTCACAGTTCCTATGCTCCCAGAGCCTGTAGACTAGCAGAGGGGACATAACACTAATAGAGTGAGCTGGAATTCTGGGCAGAATGGAGCCAGGGCTGGAAGAGCAAGCAACCAGACCATGAGCTCCCTGTGGCCTGGATCTCATGTGCCATTTCCCTGGAGTCAGAATGCACCTGTCACCTGCCAGATACCCTGTAGATCTGTAATGCATAAGAAATGTGGGGTGGGGGGTGAAGACCAAATCTTTCCAAGCTAATAGTCAAGTCTTGGCCAGCTATGAGGTAGAGCCATCTGGGTTGGAAAGCAGCATTGATAATCCAAGTGGAAAGTGAAGAAGGGGTCCTCCACGTCTGCAGAGCAGACACGGCACGGGCAACACCATGGTGGTGGGAAATGTGCTTGGAGAGACCCCCACTTATGCTCAGGTCTGCTGCCTCAGTCTGAAATCTGGGTGTCGGGACAGTGGCCAGCCTTGCTGACATAGGAGCTCATTCCCAGGGCTACCATAAGATCTAATCTTACGGCTGCCACCCTGGCGTTGAGTTTCCAGAACAAATCCCTTGTGCTCAGCTGGAAATATTGATGGTAACCTCTCTCAGCTGTTCCCTGAAAGCCACCCACAACTCTGCTCCTCCCTCGCAGATGAACGGATCCTTTCCATCCTGCGACACCAGAATTTGCTGAGGGAGCTCCAGGACCTCGCTCGCCAAGGTATTTCCCAGCCACTGCATGCGATTCTGGGTAAATACCAGTAACTGAGTCAGAAAATCAGGGTGGAAGGTTGGACAAAGTCTGCTAGGGCACTCGGTTCTTTTCAGCGACAGAGCAGAAAGGTGGGTCCTCCAGGCCACCTGGCCAGTCTGTTACACTGCTAGAGATCGAGACCCAGCGAGGCTGAGTATCTGCTCCAAGGTCACACAGAGAGTAGGGGTGTGTCAAAGCCAGTTGCAGCCTTCCTTATACCCGACGGCCTCTGACTTCAGCTGTTTAGGAAGGGCACTCATGGGACTAGAATGTGGAGAGGATTCTTTTCTTCTGTAAGCTGAGAAGTAAATTGATCACAAGAGAGAAGGGGCCTTTTCCCCTTGTGTCTGCTGAAGGGATGATGGGGGACGCAAGGTTTCACCTGCCACAAAACACAGACCAGACTTTCAGTGTGTTTCAGAGTGAGGCATTCAGAAAGCCCACACTGGGCACGGAGTGACTGTGAGGTAGTGAGCTCCCTGTCCCTGAGAGTATTCCAGCAGGGCCTGGACAGGTTGCTGGACAGAGGCCTAGGCTGCTGTCATCCTGCAGAGACAGCCACTCCCTCCAGTTCCTTCCAGGATTGCTGCAAGGCACAACACTGCCCTGGCCCATTAGAAAACCTAGGTCTTGGCCCTGGCTGCCACTAGCTGATTCCCCGAGAGAGGCGACCATTTAAACAGGCTTAGGACCACTGGTGCCTTGGGTGGGAGCCTGGCACCTGCTTCCAACCCAAAGGAAGACCCACCTTCAGGGCTAGGCTTGGTCTTGGGGATGGGGGTGAAAGCGGATCTGGCCCAGGAAGGCCCCTCTCTGGACCCTGTGGGGCAGACTGGGCTGTGTGTGAGAACGGGGGAAATCGGGGGGAGAGGTGAGTAGACCCACTGTGGCTCTCCACAGTTACCAGGCCTACTTTCTGTCACTTGAGGCTCTGCCCAGTGGCAGGTGCACACCATGTGGTTGTCACAAACACAAAATGGGTGCCTGGGATAGAATAGGTACAGGTGGAGCCATGGCTGCTAGCACCTGTCTGTTATGAATTTTGCCATCAGTAATCCTGGGTTTGAGTTTTTTAAAAATTATGCATTAAATACTTTATTACAATATGATAATTTTTTTGAGGCCGGGTTTCCCTATGCATGTCAGGTGGGCCTTGAACTCACTATGTAGTCCAGGCTGGCATCAAACTCATGACGATCCTCCTGTCTCAGCCTCCTGACTGCTTGGTCTACAAGCATGTACCAAATGAGTAGCTTACATTTAAATAACTAAATATTTCAAAGAAGACTATTGGAGCAGAACATGTGTGGAAACATCTGTATACACACATGTATATATAGGTGTATACCCAGCGTACATACAGAGCATGCCGTGCACAATAAGGGACAGTTTTCCTTTGCACGAGCACAGTGAGCATCTTCAGCCCTCGTCGTCTTCGCTCTGTCATGGGCCCTGTAATGCCTGGCACACTTGCCTCTTAGTCCCTGCCCATATCAACAGTGGCCATAGAGGAGCAGCCAACCATGGAAAGCCTGTGTTGCCCCGGGTCTCCAAGCTATGTAATGGCCAGGAGAGGACTGGAACCCACATTTGTCTGAGGCCAGGGCTGGCCCACAGCCTCCTCCAAATCCCCACCGCCAGCTGCAGAGCTGGCCTGGCCGAGGGGCCGGCATCCAGAAGCAGGACAGGTGTGGGAATTCCCAAGAGGCAGCAGCATCTTGAGACGATGCAGAGAGGGGTTTGAGGGTCACAGCAGTGGGTGGTAGCCCACACTTGAGTGAGGGCAGTGGGGCCTGGGGTTCCTGGAAGTGGGTGGCAGCTCTGGACTCAGATGCAGGTGCAATGCTTGGCCTGGGACCCTCAGTGTCTCCCTGGGCAGGCCTGACACAGTCACCTGATTTGCACATGGTGACTGGGCAGGGATGCTAGGGCTGGACCAAGTGGGATTCTTTCCTCCTCCCCACCAGGGACCAGGGAGAGGGCACAGCAGCAAAAGAAGCACAGCAGCTTCGAGGAGGAGCTCTCGGAGGTGGCAGGGAACAACGGTGACAAGGCCAGGCAGGATGGTCAGTGGCACTCGGCTGGCTGGAAGTGGGGAGGTCGGTGAGCACCAGTCATGACGGTCAGAGCGTCTTCAGAGCCCAGAGCACCTCCTTTAAGCTCTGGATGGTAGCTATGATGTCCTTCCCCCAGGGAAACTGAGGTTCAAAGAGATTAAATCCCCTGCCTGAGGTGAGTCCCATGACAAGGATTGGAATCTGGGTTCCACCTGCCCACCCCAGGGCTGGTGTTGTAGGGCAGAAAGTCTCTGGCCTGGCAGGTGGCAGTGCCCACCCTGGCTCCACCCTGTGGCTCCCCACCGCTCCTACAGGCCTTTGGCGGCCAAGCTGGAGGTGCAGGCTCAGAACCTAAGAAAACTGGGTCCTCATTCTTGAAATCAAAGAACTTTCAAGAGTCAGAGAGCTCATGGCTTGGGCCATGTGATGCCCTGTCACCCATCCGCCCTCCCAGAAAAGCCATAAACTAAGGCAAACCACAAATTTAAGCAAGTTCCTAGGAGCTGGGTCACAGTGGCACTGCAGTGTGTCAATGTGGCCGACTGCCCACACACTGGCCCCAGCTGGCTCCCTATGGCCACTTGGGGTGCTGCCTGGGCTCCCACATACTGGTACCATGCAAGGGGCCTGTGAGGAAGCCTGCTGTGGGCTGAGGCAGGAGGTGTAACACCTGGACACATGCACATGCTTGAAAACTTTACTGCGAGAAGACCCTGAGCGTGGCATTTGGAGGCATGGGACCAAGGCTCAGCTCTGCTGCCTACAGCCTGCACAAGCAGGGACAAGTCACCTGTCCCCTCTGTGGGCCATCTGGCTCTCTGTGCAAAAAGCATGGGACCACCTGTCACCTGGAGTCCTGGTGGAGTTCAAATGGTGGCATATGCTTGGCTGTGCTTTTGTCTTCAGGAAAATACCTCTTAATAAAACCTTACCAATACTGAGGAATTTTGACAAGATATTCAAGGCAGAAACCCTGCATGGAGGGGACAATGAAGTCATAGTGCCTGTTATACAGAAAGGTTAAGTGACCTGCCCAAAGTCACACAGCAGTTCAGCTGATGCCTGAATTTTTAGTTCAGGTTGCTGTCTTCTGGGCTCATCTTCAAGGTCTGTTGATTTTGGGGTTTGGTTTTTAGTTTTTAAATCACACCCTGTTCTAAGAGACCTAAAGAGACTCCATCTAGTTGTGTGCAGAGCAAGCCCAGACATAGAAGGCAATCCTAAAGCTCGTCTTGGGCTGCACTTCTTGGCAACCAAGCCACATGATGCCTAAGATCTGAAATTGGCCCCTGGGAGACTCCACACACAGCCTGGTCCTCAGGGCCTGACTTTGCTCTGTTGTTTCTGCAGAGGTGATGGGGGAAGCATCCCCCGAGGCGGCCGTGGAACAAGGAAGGGATGCTGCGGAGGAGCAGAGCAGTGAAGCCATAGAAGAAGCTGGGCCCCAGGCCCTCCCAGAACCTGGGCAGGGGTCCGTGATCTCAAGGAGCAAGCAGACCCCCAGCAAGGAGGAGGACGAGGAGGAGGAGGTGGTGGAGGCCGCACCTGACACCCAGCCTCCAGCCAACCTACCCAGCGAAAAACGCCCAGGCCCGCAGCCCGTGGGGGACGCTGAGGGCCCTGCACAGGGTCTAGGGGACAGCGAGGAGGACCTGGGAACACAGGAAGGGCAGCCAGCAAAGAGAGGAGAGGAGGAGGAGGGAGAAGAAGAGGAGGAAAAGGCTGGAAAGAAGGCTGTGCCTGGGGAAGACCCCACTGCAGCACTGAACTCCCACCAGGACCTCAGTGACAAGGAGACCCCAGAAGGCGACAGTATGTAGGGCAACAGGGACCTCCACAAGCGTGTCTGGGAGCTGGGGGTGGGAGAAGGGGTCCTCATCCATGCCATCTTCTCATTCCACCTTCATTACCACCTGAGGGAAAAGATGTCTCCATTTTCCAGATGGGGCACACGAGGCTCAGAGAGGTTGGGGAATTTGCCCAAGATCATACAGCTCATGGGTAGTGCGAGCTGAGATCCCTACCGTGGCCTGTCTGACCCCCAAACCAGGTGCCAGCCACAGCTGCCCACAGCTACCTGCAACCTGGCAGCCAAGAGGGCTTTGCAGGGTGGGTAGCCAGTGGGTTCTGAAAACAGGATGACAGGTGGGGACAGCGTCAGCTTTCTCTGGGCTTTAGGAGACTCTGGCTCCCTCGAGGCTTGTATAAGGGCCTCCTCTAGGCTGGGTAAGAAACCCCAGAGGACGGGATGGAGCTAGAGATGGGCTCTGGCTCTCTGACCCCTTTGAGCTGACAGGGTCTTGCAAACATGGCTTCAGGGTGGCTCCTCCTTCTGAGGGGTCCCCAAGGAGAGGCTGGGCTGGACCTGTGAGACCCCATCTGTGGCCCCGGGAATGGCAGATACCAGGGAAAATGGTGGCCCCTTCTCATTTCCTGCTCTTGTCACCACCTGCTCCAGGTCGTTCGGAGGCCCTGGTTGTCAATGGAGCTGGGAAGACTGGGGCTGAGGAGGCTCGGCCCCCCAAGGGGATGGGGGAGCAGGAGCAGGAGGAAGACATGGCAGGGGCCCCTCAAGGCCCCTTCCGGGGCGGGAAGAGCGAGGAGCTGGAGCAGGAGGAGCGGCTCTCCAGGCAGTGGGAGGACGCCAAGCGCTGGAGCAAGATGGACCAGCTGGCCAAGGAGCTGGCAGCCAAGAAGCGGCTGGAGGGGGAGGATGAGGAGGATGACCCCGACCGCTCCATGAAGCTCTCCTTCCGGGCCCGGGCCTATGGCTTCCGGGGACCTGGGCTGCAGCTGCGACAAGGCTGGAGGCCATCCTCCCAGGAGGACAGCGTCGAGGCTAGCCTGCCCCTCCAAGCCCACAGCTTCCCTGAGGAGAAGAAGGAAGAGGAGGGCAGTGCCAACCGCAGAGCAGAGGTTGGTATGGCCCTGGGCCAGGCTCCCAAAGTGCGGGCCCACCCAGACGTGTGGCCCTGGTGCCACCGAGGGTACATGGTCCCCTTGTGCCTAGGCTCAGGAGGTGCTCGGACTGGGGCTTCTAGGGCAGGGGAAGTGCCCTGCTCACGGTGGGCAGGTGGACAGGCAAGTGGCAGGGAGGGGGAGGCAGGCAGAGTGGGGACTTTGTCCTGAAAGCCACTGGGAGGCTGTGCGGGTTGTGAGCAGGTCCTGGGGGTGATGGGCGGAGATTGGAGCATGATGGGGAGAGACTGGAAAGAGAAGGGGCTGGCAGGACTGACCTGGGGGGCATCTGTGGCCCTGAGAGGGAAGTGGGCAGGGACGCTAAGGGACAGGTCATGAAGCTGGTTGAGGCATGGTCTCCTGGATCCCAGTTAGCCTGGTGCACCACCCTCCCAGATTGAGGCCTTCGGTGGCAGAGTGGGGACAGGGCCAGTTGGTCCCTGGGTGAACAGGTAGGAAGCATGGACATGTATCAGCAGACCTGGGTGCATCCTCGTCCCAGCTGTGTGACCTTTGGTGGGTCATTGTCCTCCTCTGAGCCTCATCAGTTCCCTATTTGGGAAACGGGGATAAGGAGTCCTTTCTGTTCACCTCATTATCATGATGACAACACACACGAGTTAGAGCTGGCCCCTTTGAGGCCACTTGGGTAATTGAGTGGGGGTGGTGCAGGGACATAGGGCATAGCCCCCCAGGAAGGGTGGAAGCCAGGTTCCTAGCAGCTGGAGGAAGCCCTGGTGGCGCCTGGTTCAAGTCACAGGCCAGGTGGGAGCCGGGGTTCAGGGAGCTCTCTGACCCTCTAGGGCTCTTCTTTGCCTCTTCTCTGGGTCCAGACCCTCTCTCTGGTCCAGGGACGGGGTCTTGTTGCCAGCCTGAGAGGAAGAAGGCCCCTTTTTGGCTGTTGGGGCTGGGAGAGGGCATGTGCCTTGTCCACTGAGCCTAGGGGGACAGGCTACAGGACAGCAGCTGTGAACCAGGCACAGGTCAGGCAGCCTCAAGCACCCCTTCCCCACCCACTGAGGCTAGGGAGAATTTCCTGCCGGCTTCCCCTCTGCACAAGCAGAGGGGGCCCAAGGTGGCAGGTGGAGAAATGGGTACCCTAGAGTCTCACAGACAAGATGGAGTGGGGGCTTCCTCTCCCAGGACAAGGGTCTTAGAGGGCGTAGCTCTGCAGAACTCACAAGGGCTTCTCCAATAGGGCTTCTGTTTCCAAGGCAGCCATTGTCAGTGTCCCTGTGGACAAGGTGTGCCGTCAGCAGCCCCCAATCAGCAGGGCCCCAGGAAGACACCCCCTCGTAGATCAAGGCTAAGGAGGTGGCCTCCTCCCAGCCCCTAGGCTGGTGTACTCTCCTGGGAGTCCAAGCTCTCAGGGCCTGGACGCTCTGCAATACTGGGTCACAGAGCAGCACTCAGGGGGACCCTTGCTTCCCTAAACCACACTGGCAGCCAGAACTTGGGGTCCTGCTGAGATCAGAACCCAGGATGAAGGAAGGCCCAGCTGTAGATAGGTGGGCATGGGCTGTTATCAGAGCTCCCAGTCTATGGCACAGTTCCCACGGCCCCCTCAGGAGCAAGACTGAAGCATAGGCCCAGCCCAGGCCTGGTCCACCACGCAAGCCACTGCTCCCTGTCCAGGTGTGTGTGGGTGCTGGGAGGCTGGCTGCGGGGACCGGAAGCATTGCTTCCTGCATGCCCTGAAACATCAGGAGGAAGTGAGGCTAAGAAGCCACCGTCTTGTGCATCACAATCCTCAGAGCAGCCCAGCAGGGTGATGTCATGGTTGCCATGAAACAGATGAGGCTTCTGAGGCTCACAGAGACAAAGGCCACACCTCTAACCAGGAGCCCAGCCAGTCTGGGCAACTGTCCCTGATGCTGCTGGCACAGCCCGGCCCCGAAGTGACCCTCAATGCTCTCTCCTAGGACCAGGAGCTGGAGAGCCTGTCGGCCATCGAGGCAGAGCTGGAGAAAGTGGCCCACCAGCTGCAGGCGCTGCGGAGGGGCTGAGGCACTGGGAGAGGGGTGGTCAGGGCCCCGAGTTGTCCCATGGCCCTGGCTCTGTTGTCCCCTCTGCAGGCCCTGGCCAGACGGGCTGGACACTGCTTCCAGTAGGCAGGTGTCCTCCAGCAGCTCCGTAACTTTCAACACAGATTATTTCTCTGTGAGCACAGGCAGCTTTCTAGAAGTTTCCCCTCCACGTTTGCACCCACTGGGCACAACTGCAATAACTTCTGCTCTTTTGTTGAAAGCTGAGAACTCCTGACTAGAATATATTCTGTAAAAAAATTATCGAAGGAAAATAAATCTGCTCTGGCCTCCTTCCCTTTTTTGGATATTTTTCTTCTCAACTGTGAGTGGGGTGGGAGCACTGGATGTGGGCAAAGGGACTGGAGAATTCAGTCAGCCTGGGGTGACTCCTTCCTGGGGTACTTCCTGGCTGTGGGATTATGGGCAAGTGGCCTCAGTTTCCTCATCTACAGAATGGGGGTGCTAACCTGCCCACAAGACTGTGGAGGTGAGGCCAGGTTGGGACATTGGACTTGTTCTGAGATGACCCCTTCTTAATTTGCTGTGTCCCCCCATCACCTGTGGAGCTAGAGGCCCTGATGGCCATAGGCACCAGGGCGGCTGTGCACTTCCTGATGTGTCCTCTGAGCTGCACACATCTATCTTGTCTCCGCCAGGGTGCTGGTCACGTGCACAGGACTGGGGAGTCAGAAGGTTCTGTGTATTTAATGGGTCACTAGAACAAAGTGGGTCTTAGTCTCAGTTTTGAGAAGGAAGAAACTGAGGCCAAAAAGGTGCAAGGGCTCATCAAAGTCACAGGCAAGTGAGGCACCCACATTTAAGTGTGCCCACGCCAGATGATGCAATCAACACAGGCCAGGATGGGGTGCTGCATCCCCATGTGTTGGTAGACCACGAAGGCCAATCATTCAGTCATCAAACATTTGTGCACAGCTGCTTTGGGCCTCATGGGCCTAAATCTGAGCATGTGGCAATGACTAGAACGAGCCCTGGTTTTGAGAAACGCACTGTCCAGGGAGACAGCTGGATCCTTCCACAGCCAAAACAACCGGCAGGGACCCTCGGGGCAGGGAGCACAGCCCGGCCTCTCTGGGAGCCCATGTCCCTGCAGCAGGAGGGACAGAGGCGGAGCTTGAGGGCAGCTCTGCTTGCTGGCTTTGGGGGGGGGTCTGCAAGTCACCTGTCCAGGTGGCAGCTTGGGCTTCCAATAACAGCCAAGCAGTGAGGGTGGCTCTTCCAGACAGTGGCAAGAAGACTTCAGGGCCTTGGCAGGCACCGCGGTGGTGCGCTCATGGGACCAGGGGGCATGGCACTGTGGGCCCAACTCAGAGCCAAATCCAGGGCACCATCTGGGACTTGGGAGCCACGTCCCGGGGACCCGGGTGACGGGTTCTGCCAGCCTGGGGCTTAGCGGTCTCTAACTTAGCATCCGGCCTTGAAAAACTGCAGCATCTCTCTCCACAGTTCCTGGGTTCTCCTTCTAGTTCCAGAAATAAGCCTCCCGCTCCCTTTTTGCCATGTGCCATGCCCTCTCCAATCCCAATGCTACACAGCCACCCAAGCCTCCTCCCCCAGCCCAATCCACGAAGGCTAACCCCAGCCCCCTCTTTTTGAGGGAACCTTGCACTTTTCTGCAGTGCTCCCATGGCCACAATAAAGGCCTCTTTCTGCCTGTCCCCCTAACACCGACAAACGTAACATCAGGCCCTGGCTGGTGGCTGGCTCTGAGCAAGCCAGGTTCAGGAGTGAAAATCCAGATTTTGATTTCAGACTAAAGATGGAGTCCCTACCCCAGCCACTAACTAGCTGGAGAGCTCAGCAACCTCAGTTTTCTCATCTATAGAATGGGGATAACACTTCCCATCTCCTTACCAGACTGTGGGAAGGACTGGAGAGACTGGGTAACATGGACCAGAAAACCATGACTATGATGACATGAGTTGTTTGGGGTCCCAGAAAGCCTGGTGCTGCTGCTGCTGCCTCTGAAGCAGAGGCACCTCCTCTGAAGGACTGCGGCTGTAAGGTGTTTATTGCTTCACCTGTTCCCAAGTGTCAGGTTCACATCCCACTCACAGTGATGGAAGAACAACCACAAGGCAAGGTGTATTCCATCAGAGAGCCCAGGCAACCCTCTTCCCCATACTGACCCACTCCAAAGATGAGCCCCCTGCATTGTAACCGCATGGAACAAACCCAATATAGAGAGCCAGCGGGCAGAAGCCCTGATTTCGTAGATAGAGACCCATACCAACTAAGGACACAGCAGCCTGGACTCCGGTAGAGCTGCCTGTGAACAGGGCAGGGGTGACGCAGACAGCAGCTGTCTGAAGCACAGGTGGAGGGGGTGGCACTACCAGTGATGTCCCAGTGCAAGCCCTCTGCGAGCAGCTTCTCCAGAGACAGCGTCAGAGAGGTGACCTTGCACACCCTGGAGAAGGATCCATCTGTCCAAGATGCCAAGTTGCAGGGGACTCGGGAAGTAAAGAGAAAACAGCCACTCCTGGAGAAGGCCCTGGTCAGTCTCGAGGGGCATCCTGCTTGGTCACAACCTGGAGGAAGTGGGTCCAGCCACAGCCTGTGACGGCCAGCTCTCCTCTGCACGAGGCACGGGGGTAGGGCCCCGAGCTCTCGCTGGCAATGGCTGTGCAGAGTGGCGGAGGCACAAGGGCCTCGAGGACTCGAGCAAGGGCCCTTGGCCGCATCGTCCACATGGGACTCAGGCAGAGGCAGGCAGAGGTGGCAGCAGGTGTAGCCAGGCTGGGTCAAGAAGTCGCAGGCCAGAGCGCCCCTCAAGGGTCACTGCACTTGTCCACCTCACAGTGACCTGTGCTGGAGGAACCTAGCTCCTTCAGGGACAGCTGGTGCCCAGCCCAAGGGCTCTGGAGTCACAGGGGCAAGGAGAGGTGCTGCCCACTGGGTAAATGACTGGTTTCTAGGGGACAGAATACAGAGCTGACACAAATCCCAGGGACATTGGTGGGGCCAGCCGGTGGCTCTGTGGCCAGCAGCCAGTGTAAATGTCCAAGATCCAGGCACGAGGCTGGCAAGATGAAGGACAGTTTTTCCTGGTCTTGAAGTCACTTTTCTAGGTGGGCAAAGCCAGCTTCCTACTAGCGCCTTTCGATTTGCTACGAAGCCCAGTCGCTGGCCTCTGGGGACAGGAACGCCTGTTCAAGGTCATTCTTCCCACACCTATAGGACTAAGGACACAGGCAGATCACATATAGGATGAGACTCCCACACAGGACACTGGGTGACTGTAGGCCAGCCCTACCCTCACTTTCATGACGAAGTGACTTGTCACTTTCATGGCAAAGACCCTGGTACAGGCCAGGCTCCCCGTGACACTCTTGGTGAAGACAAACACCAGCTGCTAGCACCCTGGATGTCATGCACGTGAAACCGCGTCACTCTGTGACCCAAAGCATCTGTTCACAGTGGTTCCACGCAGGTACCACGCAGGTGACCTTCTGAAACCACCCACAGCTTCCACCCAAACATGGCCCTGCTGGAGTTGCAGCCCTGCACCCTGACCACCACCAGGATGGGTGCTGCGGGGCCTCAGGGCAATATGCTGACCCGCTGCGGAGACAAACTGAGACCTGGGTCCCAGCCCCACAAGGCGCTGGCTGCCAAACCCAGGACCTGTTATTCCTGGTGGAGCTTCCTGTGGGTGCGAAGCTCTCAGCGGGTCCAGCTCACGGATGAGGAGGCTGCCTCAGTGGGACTGTCTGTCCTTCACACAGCCACCCAAGGCTGGGACCAGTGAGGCCTCAGGGAAACTGTGCAGCGTGCTCGACCTCCCAAGGGCGGGACACATCCGGGGGATACTTGGGGCTTTCTTAGCCTGGCATCCTTCACAGCGTATCGGGTCCTTATCACCATCTACAGGGCCTGACGATGCTCCTGTGCCTGCTGGACAGCATCCATCAGCCTGATGGGCGGCCTCTGTCCACCCTACACTGCAAGGTCTCTGTGAGGCCAGACCCCATCCTGTTTCCATTCCGGAAAGACGTGACTGGCCCCCCCTGCCACCCACATGGTGACCCACAGAAATGCTGCATCCCCGGAAAGTGGTCACTTGATCCAGCCCTGGATGCAACCATGTGTGACGCTGGACAGTACTGAACTGCACAGGGACCCAACAGGACAAGTCATGTCACACACCTCACCTGTCCTCATGGCAGACTGGCATAGGATTTTATTTAAAAGGCATAAAGCTGCTTTATTAGACATCTTTTCTTTAAAGACCAGGAAGATGACATACAAACTCGAGCAACATTTTGTAAACACGTGTGAAATGCAGTTTGATTTCAGTAGTTTATTTCGGAAACAAAGCAGTGCAAGAGGCTGGCCACGCTTCCCTGCTCCCCAGACTCGGGGCCAGATAACGATCGGGGTCAGACAACGATCGGGGTCAACACTTGCCTTGCATAACCATGGCCGTCCCGGGACCCTCATTTTCCAAGGAAGCTGGGCACTTTGGCTTCTGCCCCTCACCCCAGCCCAGCCCTTGAAGGAAGGGAGCCTCCAGAAGCCCCACTGTGTACCTGCCTTGGCAGCCTCCCCAGGGCCACTTGGGGCTCCCTCCAGCGTCCTCCGCCTCACAGGACCGCAGAGGACGGACCAGAGGCCTTTTCTCTTCCAAAGTCAACTGGTTTCTTAGGACACAAGATGCTGCTCAGGGAGATCCAGGCCCCACATCCTCTGGGCAGAGAAGGCTATTCAGACGCCCCCACCCTACGGACCCTGGACCCTGGAATCAACTGTGGTCAGCCCGCAGCCATGGCGACAGGACAGGTGAGGCTGGGGTGGGGTGCAGTTCCTTGCGGGCTGGCTTAGTGCCTGGGCTTACAAAGACCAGGATTGTGTGGTGCTTGTGGGATAAGGGCTGCTGTGGGTGGACAGCAGTGATCCACGTGGCCTGGGTGTCCCCTTCCTGCCCTGGAAGAGACCTCAGGTGGCCCTGATGCCCCACAGAGGCTCCCATGCCTCGTCCTGCACAGTGCCACAGAGAAGCAGGCTGCCACTCAGGGCCAGAGCACAAAGCCAGCTCTTCAGTTCTCTGGTCTCGGCTACCCACTAGAGACGAGGGGACAGAGGCCCAAAGACTCATGAAAACTGTCCTAAGTCCCAGCACGAATCCTGGACACAGGTGGACTCAGCCCAGGGCTACCGGCAAGATGGCCTCCTTCTGGGTCCTGGAAAGAGTCAGCACTGGGCTGGTCCCACATGGAGAGGCCTGGAGACTCCAGGGAGCAGGGGAGGAGTGGCAGCAACCAAGGGCCTTGGCCTCTGCCCACGGAAGCTTCCTTTCCGGTCCCTGGAGTGGGAAGGCGGGTCACAATGCAGATCCCCAGCACGAGCTCTGCCAAGGCGCCGGAGAGCTCCCTGGCTCAGGGTGAGGGCTCAGCTGCACACGTTGGGGCTGCTGGTCTCAGAAGACGGCAGGGAGGGGAAGGTCTGGGCGTGGGCGGCCTGGAGCTGGGAGGACGAGGAACCGTGCATTCGTTCACTCTGTGCAGCCACCGACAGCACATCCAGGCCTCCTCGCAGGGTCCCCAAAGGCCTGGCCCACAGCAGCCATGGAGACAGACGCACACAGCCATGCACACCTGCACAGCAATCACACACACACGCACACACCCACCTCACATTCACACCTAGTGTTGAAAACACAAGCATGTGTAAACTCAGTGAAGAGATCTGCACAGCAGGAACCAGGCAGGGTGCCCCTTTCCCATGGGCTGGGCCACTAGGTGCTCTCTTCATCTTCCCCCTACCCCGCATTTAGATCACGACATCATAAAATCAGATTAAAAATTAAAAAAAGAAGCATCAGATCATCGGGAATTCGTAGTAGCGTCCCCATGGGGAGCTGCTGGCCCAGCGGGTATACTCTGCGCTCCGCGCCGCCCCTCTGGGTCCCGGGCTCCATGGCTACTGCGAGGAGGCCTTGGTGGCCAGGGAGGCCACGCAGTGCTGCTGGAAGCTGGGCGACACACCGGCAGTGCAGCCGAGTCTCTGGTGCGGCAGCTTGGCAGAGCCACCCGCACCCATGCCATCCGTGTCGGCCTCTGCGGTCCAGGGCGCGTCCTGGCCCATCAGGCTGCTGCAGCAGCCGGGGCCGGCGCTGCACGTCCGCTCACCCACCAGGCTGCCCGCCTGCTCGGCCAGGAGCCTGCTGTGCCTCAGAGGGGCCACGTCTCCTGCGGCAGCCACACTGGTGCTCTGGTCTTGCAGGACGGTGGCGATGTGGTTCAAGAGGTCCGTGAAGAACTCGCTCACACCCTCGTATCCTGGGGCGGGAGACACAGACAGCACCGGGGTGTCAGCCAAAGGGTGATGGGGAGGAGGCGGCGGCACGGAAAGAGCAGGCCCAGCAGAGAGGAGGCTGGGAGAAGTCAAGCTGGCCACAGTGGCCCCAAGGCTGGCCCTTGACCCCTGGCTATCCCGACGGTGTGAGAAGCTGAGAACTTCAGCAGATGCAAACAGCCTGCCCTGCCCCTGCCTGGAATGGTCTCAGCATCTCATTTAATCACCCATCTTCCCACTGATGCGGTCTGCATGAGTGTCCCCCAGAGCCTGTACGTAAAGCCTGGTTCCTGCTCTTTGGAGCCTTATGAGGTGATGGGACCTTTACAAGGTGGGGGTCAAGCAGGAAGTCCTGGTCCATAAAGGCGTGCCCTTGACCCCCGGCTCCCTCTATCTCTTTCATTCCTGCACTTAACTGAAGAGGCTTTCTCAGTTCCAAAACCCCCAGCCTGCAACATGCTGCCTGTCACGGGTCCAAAAGTAATGGGGCCAACTGATCATAGATTGAAACTCAAACCTTTAGCTAAAATCAACGTCCCACCCTGTTGTGGTGAGTAACTCAGGTATTTTGTTATAGTCATGGAAAGCTCACAAACAGACCTACACAATGTGGTAAGGCATAGAGGTGGAAGTGGCAGTGCATAAAGCCACTCCTTGCACTTGCAGTAATAACCCATCTCTCAGGACCTGGTCAGGCTGGCCCAAGGATAGATCACTGCCACTGTGTCTACTCTGCACCTCAGCTTCCACATCTGGACACGGAGAGAGACCACTTCAGAGGCACTACTGTTGGGGGAGCTTCTGTTCCCCTCTCGCCTTGGAACACCATGCACTAGGATTGGCACCCAAACTCCAAACTATAATCCCAAATAAGCCATTATCCAGAGCATGGGCAGGTGTGTTCATCAGCTTGCCATTACTGCAGCAAAATACCTGAGACAATCATGGCAAAAGGCCAGATTTGGGTGACTTGGACCATCGCAGACTAGAAAGTAGGCCCAGGCTGTGGGCCTGGGGCAGAGTGCCAAGAGGTGGGGAGCCTCGGGGTCAGCAAGGGGCCCTCATCTTGCCTCTGCCTCTTAGAGACGGGGGTGCAGTGCTGGCTCCCAGCACCGGAGGGCAGGGCAGTGGAAGCAGCAAGGAGCTAGGAGTGGCTGGCCCTGCCACCAAGGTACTATGCAGCCCAGGGCAATTTCTTTCTCTCTAGGGGCTCAGTTTCCCGGCATGTGAACTGTGCAGGGCTGTGCTCCCTTCAAGGTCTTTTCAACTCTGTGAGTCTGCCAAGTCCTGGGGATGGACCCGTCAAGAACCAGGGGTACAACCGATGGCACAGGGTCGTGAGGGTGGTGAACGAGTGCGCGCCTGGGCCTGGTGCCTTCCTGGCACCGACGCGGATCTTCCTGCCCCTCCTGTGCCCTGGGCACCCACCCTGTCGATGCTCAAGGCTTTGCAGGCCCCTTGGCGAGGGGGCTCTCGAGACCCCACCAGCTCGCTCCTCTGCCACTGCCCAAGGACTGAGGCTGAAAACCCAGGGCCTGGCGGGGGCGGCCCCGGGCTGCCCTCACCTGGGAAGGCATTGATATCGATGACCGCATGCTGCCCCGTCTGGTTGTTGATGATGATGTCGATCCCGAAGAGCGACACGCCCAGTGCCTGCCGCAGGGCCCGGGACAGCTCCCGGATGACCTCGTCGCTGGGCCGCTCGAACACACCCTCGATCTTGTCCAGCTGCCGATACACACACAGGTCAGGCCGGGGTGGGGGTGCCAGGCCACACCACGCGAAGGACCCCACACGAGGTGCCCGAGCCCTGCTGCCCTTCATGCCAGGACGAAGGACAGACGCGCCCCAGACTCCAGAGCAGGCTACCCCTGCCCCGGCCTGCCGAGGACCTGGCACCCTGAGGAGACGGCTCGGTATGGGCTGAGTGCTCGTCAGCACCCGGGAAGCTGGCATCATTCACAGCATTTTACAGGTGGGGGAAAGGGTTCAGAGAGGGCCACGGCCAGTCCCCAGTCACACAGCATGAAGGCTCAGGTTAGGGATTAGCTTTTTCAGCCTCCAAACCCAACCCTCCGGCAGGGAGGAAGGCGACGTGGAGGGGGACAGACCCAGAGGACACGACGGTGCAGACAGCGCTGAGCTGAGCCTTGAATGTGGGAGGATCTGGGGCCCCGGGACACAGAGGCCCAAGGCGGGCAGAGCGGAGGCAGAGATCAGAAGTCGCAGGAGATGGGGACAGTGGAGATGCAGAGCCAGGGCAGAGGGGGCGGCAGGCTGGCCCGGTCCCCACACTGTTCCTCCATCATGGGCAGTGCAGCTGCGGGTTCTGGGCTGGACCATCTTCCCTTCCCCCCAAGCACAGGACAACAGCGTTTCCCTGGGGCTGCTCGCTGCTTCTCTGGGCCACCTTCAGCTTTTAGTGATGCTCCCGTGGGGCAGGCAGAGCTGTCCCAGCCCATGCCTCCCTCTCTGCCCTGGTCCAGGTGGCCTGGGACAGATACTTGAGCCTTCCCGTATTCAAGCCTGGCTCCATGGCCAGGGCCTCCAAGGGAGTAGACCTTTGCATGGGAGCTAAGGGATTTGGATTCAAACCCTGACAATGACTTCCAAGCTTTCTAGATTCAGGGGAAAGTATCTCAGTTTACCCATCTGTAAAATGGGAATAAGGAAGCTTCCATCCCCGATTTGCTGCCAGGGACCGCTGCTTCTGAATTTTGGGGCAGGGATGAGCCATCACTTCAAGCCAGCCAGAGCACACTGAGTGCCTAATAAATGGGGAGTTCCGGGTGTTGTGGATTCCAGGGCCAGAGGAGAAGAGGGTGGCCAATGAAAGCACACCTGGGTTGAAACGTTGCACACAGAATCATCACATGACCCAGCAGCTGTGCTCCTGAGTTGAAACCCAAGGGCTGAAAGCAGGACTCACACCCTTGACCATCCACGTGAGCTGTGGCATCACTCACAACAGCCACAGTGGGAGCAAAACCGGGCCAGCAGGTGGACGCAGGGAGGAAACCGTGATGCAGCTGCCTGTGCAGGAGAACATCGGTCTCTGGAAACATCGCACTCCTGACAGAAGCCAGTCACCAGGGCCATGTGTTGTACGATTCCATTTACGTACAATGTCCAGAGTGGGCAAATCCATGGGGATGGGCTCCAGGGTAGCGGTTATTGGGTGCTGGTGGCAAGAGGGACGGGGACAGGGACGACAGCTCACAGGCATGTGAAGGCGAAAGTACTGAACTGTTCAGTTGAAGGTGGGTAATTCTATCTGTGTGACATTCATCTCAGAAAACAACAAAGTGAAGCTGGGCCAGGAGGGCCGGGGACAGAGCCCTCGGTCACCAAGACAACCGAAATGGTCTTCACCCCTGAAATGGACAACAGGGAACTTCCAGACGTGGCACTGTCTGCTCTGTGGTTTGAGCCACCCATGCAGCTCTTCGGAACAGGCAGGACCCACCTGCCCGTGACACCAGTGCCCCGGTGTCTGACCCGGGGAAGGAGGCCCCCAGCAGTAGCTGGCAGACTTCCTGGGCCACTCGGGGCCCAAGGTTCAGCCCGAGGAGGTGGTCTGTGAGAGCCCCACGAGGCTGGGTGCCTTGGCTCGCCTGCTCCCCAATGCATGCCCTGAGCTGTGACCAAACTCTGCCCAGATTTTCTCCCCCAAGTAGATGAGATAATAAAAACATTCAGGGCACAAGACTGGCAAGTCGGTATTCCAGGCTCATGGCAGGGCCAGGCTGAGGCTGCCATGGCTGCTGCCCTGTTACCATCTCCTCACGAGTTGCTTATAAAAGCTCTTCCTCAGCCCACTGAAGGAATCTCAGAAATCCTTTTGAAGCCATGTGGTTACCCAAAACCAAACAGCCAGCCCAGGACAAGGTAAAAGTGTGGAAATCCTGCCGGTGTGTTATACACCAATGGTGTGACCAGGCTTTCTGGGGAAGGAGGTGATGGAGTTGGGATGGTGTCCCAGTGGACTGTCCTGATGGCCTTGTCCCCATCACAGTGACACTGAGCACTCACTGCACACACAGCACAGGGCGCGTCCCAC
>PVJX010016364.1:0-40518 GCA_004027295.1 Dolichotis patagonum | reverse complement strand
ACACACACACACACACATTGAGTTGTGCAATCATCACCACAATCCACTTTTAATCATTTGTAACAAACTCTAAAAGAAATACTATACATCCTACTATTAGTAGTTACTCCTTTTACCCACTTCCCAAATCTCCCCTTCCAAAAATGACAATTATTTCATGTACATGGAATTGTGAAACTTGAAGACTTCAGTGATTTGTTTCTATAAGGATGTTTTCAGTGCCTATCCACGTTGCATCCTATACTACGATGTTCTTTTTAATTGATAACTAATATTCTATATTACAAGGAGAACACTTTCTGTTTATTCACGCATTAGTTGATTGATGGTTTCAACTTGAGGATTCATTGAATGAAATAATGTAATACTTGGATGCAAGTATTAGTTCAAAATCATGTGCCCAGGTGTCTGAGATATATGCCTAAGAATGGAACTGGTGGGACATATTACAGAGTTTTTCAAACATCTAACAACCTGATTTCCAAGGAGGCACCAGTATTTTACAATGTCATCAGCAATGTATGAGCTTTCCACATTTTCCATATATTTGCCAAAATTTGTTATTGTTTGTCTTTGTAAAACAACAACAACAAAAAAGCAACCTTAATATGAGTGTAATGCTATCTTATTTTGATTTGGTTTATACTTCTTAAGGTCTATGAGTATGGAGCATTTTTATGTGGTATATTTTCACTGGAGAAATGCTGTTCAAATATTTTACCTATTTTTTAAAATTTTGTTATTTGTTTATTCATCTGTTGTGATCCCAGAGGGTTTTTTCCCCCCTTTACACGGGTCATGTTTGGCAAGGTTTACTAGAGAACAAAAGAGAGAGAAAATGATCTAATGTCTCAAGTGATAATGGAGACTGAAAAGTCCTAAAATCTGCTATCTGCAAAACAGATACCCCAGACATCAAGAAATGTAGTTAAAATCTAAAGGCCTGACCATGGAAAGAGCAGACAGTCTAAGTCTTAATCTGAGGACTGCTCAAGCACACAGGAGGAAGAGCACCAGTTCTCTCTTTGTGCCCAGTTACTGTGCTATGCAACTCCTTAAAAGCTTTCATGGTGCCCAGCCACCTCAGGGAAGCCACTTCCTTTACTATGTCCACTAATCAAATGTCCTTCTCAGCCACAAACTCACAAAGACACCCAAAATTGTTGATGAACCAAGTATCTGCGAATCTATAATCTGGTCAACTGGTCACATACAAACCCCTTATTAGGAACAAGTTTGGAGAATCATTTTCTCGTGTTAGGATGGATATATTTTCTCTTACTTCATCTATTGAAGCAAAAGAGACATATTTTTCATTATATCACGTTTATTTTTTAGTTGCTTATCCTTTGTGGGTCATATTTAAATTTTACTGGTTAGAAAGATTTATTAATATGTTTTAAGGACTTTATAGTTTTATCTTTTATATGTAGGTCTTTGATCCATTCTGAGCTGGCTTTCCTTTATGACCTGAAAAATTATTTGATCTTCGTAATTTTTGTGTGAACATCCAGTTACTAATAATTATTCATTGAAATATTACTCTTTCTTCATCTAATTGTTTTACTATGCTTGTAAAAATCGAATAGTAGATGAATGGGCTTATTTCTAGAATTTTAATTCCGTTCCATTGATCTGTATGTTTAACCTCATACTACTGGTACATTGTCTGGACACAATTAAATTTTATATGTAAGTTTTATAGTATTCAACTTGTCTATTGGTAGTAGTGTGTGTGTGTGTGTGTGTGTGTGTGTGTGTGTGTGTGTGAATGTGTGTATGCATTTCCTTGGATTCTGTATATACAGATGAACTCAAAATAGAGAATACTTTTTTCTTTCCATATTAGATACCCTTTTTGTATGTTTATCCTACCTAATTTTCCTGGCAAGATTTTCCAATATAATATTATTTGCTTGCTTATTTATTTGTTTAGCCACTGACAGAAATTCATTATGTTATATGTCTCTTTATTGGCCAGACATCAATGTCAGTCTTCAGAAAACAGAAACTGTACACATTCAAATTAAAATCCTAAATGCAGGTATACCTACAGTGGTATTTGACTCTATCTTTGCCTAAATTTTTTGTTACCTTTGTTTAGTTAACCTAGATGCTAGCACACCTATAGTTTAACATCCACAAATTGCTATCTGATTGCTCTATTGTTTTCAAACATGTCCCAGTATATAGATTGTTCCACTATTTCCTTCCATTAAAGTCAAGCCTCTTTGCAGGTGTATTCCACAAAGCTTATTTAGGTTTGCTCCAATATCATGGGGTCTTTCCCAGAATACAACCTCTGTTTCAGTGCTGCAAGGTTTGAGGCAGAAGGGACATTAGTCTATGTCTCTTGGAATGACACCGCAGTTCTACAAACAAGGTATTAGTTGGGGTCAATACCCTCTATCGTCTTTGCTTGCTTCTCCTGACGTGGAATTGCCACCCTAAAAATCAAGCTGTCTTTAGGGTGAAGAGATCCCATGACTCATAATCAGCCATGCTTGTGGAAGAGCTTCCAAACTTAGGGCAGGGGACTGAATGGATAAGTGGGCCCTAGACATCTTGGCTGCACTTTCCTAAAATAAAGCTTCTGAAACAAAGGAGGGAAGGCCATGAGAATACTGGTGGCCTGCTCAATCCCGAAAAACACTTTCACCTTAGACTGGGGACACAATGAGAAGTCCTAGGAGCTTGGCTACACTAGAGCAGACCTTTTCTAACAGTGAGCAATTACTGCTTAAATGTCATAGCTTCACATTGCTGTTATTAAGATTGTATAGGTTTTCTTAAGTACATGTTTTCATATTTGCCTTAAATGCTTAGAACAACTTCAAGATAATTAAAATGGTGGTCCTTTTTATTCATGGATTAAAAAATATTGTTACAGTAAAAGTACATTGCCATTAATTTCCCCCAAAATTCTCCCCCTTGGTTTTGAACACACTTATTTCATCCTTAGTGCTATGTTCTGAAGCAGAACTAGAAGTTCTAATTCATGGGTGTCTTTAGGAAGTATGATTAGGCACATAGTGAATGTTACTGCCACTGCAGTGCCACCCAGTGGGAGGTCAGCCTTTAGCGAACATTACAGTGTGTCTTCAGTCACCTTATTTATTAGATGTGCCTCTGTGAGGCTTCTACTTCTTCCCAAGTGTCAAACAGATTAGGTAAGGTAAATGTTTTGCAATTAAGGGCATTGCAGCCAGGACATCTCAAATAAAGACACTCAAGGAATTGGACTTCCAGAACTGCTTCAGAAAATGGCAAGTATGATGGGAAAAGTGTGCTTGAAATGTGAAGGAATATTTTGATAAGAATTAATGACAGTGTGTCATTTGTTGTAAAGATGTTTTTAAATTTAAATATTCACCATATTTTTTACAATGCCTCGTATTTTATTTTTTCATATGGCTTCTTCCTTGGGTAATAGTAAAGTCTGCACAGTGGTGTCCTGAAAGTCCTTCTCTCTATAGCTTCTCTTATTTATAGATATTTAGGAGTTACTGCCTCTTCAACATTTTCTCTACTCTTTCTCTTTCAAATATCTATTTTTAGATCATTATTAAAATTTCCTTCTCATTTGAAGTCAGTTGCACATATCAGAATATCTAGTTACAGTACTTTACCATGAGGCTATTTATTGTTTATGTAATAGGAAATCAAGAGATAACCAGGAAATAAACTTCTGGCTTTTTTCACTCTGTCCTTCTTAGGGCATTGAGTACTTAGTCTTATGCTGTTTGATTCATAGTCACAGTATACCTGCCACAATGTAAGTACCTCACATGGATTGAAATATAAAGAAAAGGGAAAATATAGTGCCAAGCTGGTTCTTCTTGCATCTGGTTTTTTCCCTTTTATTTGTGGAACACAAAATCTCTCACAAACTCTCAGTTTAATGGGTTTCTTACATTTACTTGCCTAATAACTCTTTGATCATATTGAATAGCTACAATTGATAAAGAATCTAAAAATCCAGCTAGTTTGGTTATTTGTTAACAGAGAAGGTGTTATGTCCTTGAGCAAAATTTCAAATCCTTGATACAGGGTGATAATTATTCACAATGAAATCAGTACAAGTATATGCTCTTGCAATATTTGTTTGACTTTATGAGAAGGTTTAAGAGGAAAAACTTGTGCTACATAGGTAGTGAAACCTGGCTGTAAACAGATTAGCTACGTAATTCAGGAAGGGTCATATTCCTCTGTCAGTGTTTGTTTCCGTACATGTTAAATAGGGGTAGGTAATATTCCCTAATTTGCTAAATTATAGAACAGCTTAGAGATAATATGTGCAAACAAAACAATGCCAGAACATTACAAGTGCAAAATAGCTGCTGATTAATGGTAATTCAGACACAAACTATATTAACATATATTTATATGATTATAGTTATATATAATTTTCCTATAGAGGAAGTTTTTAACATAAATAACTTCTGGAAGCTATATTTCTACTCATGTATTTATTCAGTAATGGCTGAGTTGAAATGTTAATATTTTTATTCTGAGCAATTATACCCACATATGTACATTTACACACAAATATCCAAGAAAAATTAGTGTGTCTATAATTTAACCCTATATGCATAAGAATAAAGTAGAATTTTCTTTATATTAGAATAAATAGTTTAGTCATGGTCTACACAAGTCTTACCTGTATTTGTACAAATGTATATATATATATATATATATA
This sequence comes from Dolichotis patagonum, assembly GCA_004027295.1. Taxonomy (NCBI): domain Eukaryota; kingdom Metazoa; phylum Chordata; class Mammalia; order Rodentia; family Caviidae; genus Dolichotis; species Dolichotis patagonum. The sequence continues at coordinate 35,819 of PVJX010016364.1, read as the reverse complement.
TATATATATATATATATATACATACATATAGCTCATCCTCTGTTTATATTCATGTGTAATGTGCACAGACTTTGCACAATGGACATGCCTGTATATATGCATGTCCATTGTGCAAAGTCTGTGCACATTACACATGAATATAAACAGAGGATGAGCTATTACAGAAGACAGAAAGTTCCCCATGTGTTGGAGAACTGAAATGCTAGTTTAAACACTCACTCATTGGGGGTTTTTTAGTAAATTTCTTAATCTCTGAAATTCTATTTTTTTATCTAAAACATGAAAAGAACAGACTAGAACACATGAACTTGTTCAGTGAATCAAATATTTATAAAGAAAAACTAATCCATTTTTAAAACTCTCAACAATTTTAGCAATAATGTTATGATTAATAATGTTATTGTTTTGAGTAATACAAAAATTTTCACACACACCAAAAAATACTGGTAAATTTAGAACTATGTACATCTGGACACACTTTACTCTTGGTATAGAAAGTGAAATTTGTATAAGTCTTGGAATTAAAGAAAAAGATTTAAATATATTCATGTGATTCTTTTAAGGCAGTTATCTAGCAACTTGAAGTTATAGTATCCCCTTGTATAAAGACAAAGTTTACTCAACAATGGATTAAAGTGTGAACACACAAAGTTCTCAGAAGAATACTTGACTATAAAATAAAATAAGCAGGAACTTTAATTAGCATAGTATTATACAAAAATGAGGTTATATTGTTTATCCAATATAAAGTTGGTAATTCAATAAGTCAATTAACATTACTGTTCCCTACTCTTTAATCATTATGAGGTTGGTGCTAGTGATTATGACAAACACAGTAATCACTTCTCACATGATGTATATTACAATCTACAAATTATGGAATACAAATTATTACCAAGAGCTGTCTAGTGTTTCTTTTTCTATATTTCAGATTAATATCAATTTGTTATTTGCTCATTAGTTTTCTTACCTGCTAGAATTTACTAGAAGACACGATGTGTACAAGATTAAAGAAATAAATAAAAATTATAGAAGAAATTTTCATAATAAGAAAACTCCTATTCCAGTTTTAATCTTTTTCTCCCTCCCTCCCACCCGTCTCAGTAACTTACAAAAATTCCTATTATTTTACTATTTTAGCAATATAAAACCTTCATTCATGTCAAAGGCTAATCAGTGTAGATTTTAAAGTTCACTGAGCGAATTTCCCTTAACCTCCATTCTCCACTTGACGTAAAACAACGGAAAACAAATCAATGTCCACACTAAAGAGAAAGGCGATGAAGTGGCAAAGTGTTAACTTAGGGTTTGCTGTGGTTTGATTGTGTCACACAACAGTTTATCGGCAGAAATCTCATTCTCCCATGTGTCTGGGCTGAGATGGGGACTTTTAACAGATGAGGCTTATTGAAAGGATATTTGGTCCCATAAAGTGCTGCCCTTAAAGGGGTTAATGCCGGCCTGATCAAAAGGATGAGGTCCTGTGAAAGCCGGTTGTCACACAAAGAGACCTGCTGGTTTCTCCCGGATGTCTTGCTTCCCCTTTCATCATGTGATCTCGTATCTACCTTTCCATGGTTTTGATGTCATTTGTCATAATGGTCTTTACACACCCAAGCAGATGTCAACATCATGCTCACTAATCTCCAGAAATATTAACTAAACAAATGCTTTCTCCTTATCAAGGGTGCAGCCTCAGATATTTTTGTTACAGCAATGTAAAATGAGTGAGGACAGGGCATATAGAGTGAAAACTGCCTTAATCCTATCACCTTTTTTAATTGGCTACACAAGATGTACAATATGAAATGAATGCTTTATCTCTGTGCAACTCATCAATGTTAATCATTATTTAATACGTACTTTAAGCAATTTCCCTGGTAAAGGGAATATTGAATTCATGCTGTATTATTTACAGGTAAGGATAAGTGAAGCTATCTATTTTGTAAGACAGGGGCCATAGTTCAGGTTCTTCTGTATAAATCAGTTTGATAAAGAACTGATACGATAATTCACACTCATAACCCTGAAATGCTGCATTCGAATTGAGTTACCATTGGGTTGACTGCTTATATGGCGGGCAGTCATATGTTTTTTTCTCCCTAACTCATGTATGAGATGTCAGCAGATAAATGCATAGTATTTTCTTTTTGGAATTACCTTCTGTCCTCAAAAAGCTTTGACAAAACTTAAGCAGGTTGCGAGAAACTCCTTTCTATTTTATTTCTAAATGTTAACCAAAGAAAATTAGCTGAATTTTGCCTTCCTTAGGAGTCAATAATAGAAATATCTGAATCATTATCAAAATGTACTTGCTATAATTTGAATAGGTTTCTTTCCCCCTGAAATCACGTGTCAAAATTTAATATATTTTTGTGAAGTATTAAGAGTATAATTCATCATAATTTTTTGAGCAAAGGCCAAGTTTAGATGAAATCATGTGGGGGGGGGGGTCCCTGAAGATTGAATATTGATGACTTTATCAGAAGAGAGAGAGAGAGACACCTGAATGACCACGCACAGAGCTTCCTTTTCACCATACGGTACATGCCGTGCCATCCTGAACTCTGTAGAGCAAGAATGTTGTCACCGTGTACGATCTCTTGACTTTGGCCAGAATTGTGAGCCAAAATATACTTCTTTCATCACATTCCTGGTATATAGTATTATATTTTTAGCAACAGAAAACACACTAAGACAATATCTTAGCAACGTATATAGTATTCAGTTCAATTGTTACCAAGTAGCATGGACAAATATGCTATAAGAAGTTCCAAAATTCATTGAATTCTTCCTTGTGCAGTCAAGTTACTCAGCTTCTCTGGATGTTATATTACTAAACCTGCCTTTCATGGAGGGAAGAAAAAGAAACAATCTATATGTTCAGGTAGGAGTGCTATTTTTAATGTAAATAGAGACATTCTGTAAATTTTAAGTTGATGTTGCATAATGTAGGCTAATTATACGGTAAATATGAAAGGCAATTGCATTTGTTGCCCTATTCATCTAAGATGTTAGAAGTGTAGTCAGTATGACCTTATTTTACATTAGTTAGAAAGACAACGTTTACATAAATTAACAAATTTGAAGCTCTGTTCTTTACCTTTTTAATTTCTCATTGCCAATAGAGCATTTTAAGACCAAGGACAATGGAAAATGAAGATTGAATCGGTCAAAAAAAATCAGTGAGGCAAAAGTTAGGCTTAAATTACAATCATCCTGGTAGACCCTGCTACATACTTTTCTAACTTCCAATAATATACTCATAAAAGGCAGACAAGTTTGAAAATTTCCAGTGCAGAAAACTATGACTGACAGCTAAATGCCAGAAAGTGAGCGAAATTAGCTGTAGCTAAAAGCTGGAGAGAACTGGACTGAAACACAGCAGATAGCCAACTATGCTTGGCTACACTTGTCTGACTTTCTGTAAGTGTTATCATCTTCTCCATTGCTTGTCACTCTCATTAAAAACCAAAACAATTGAACTTAAGACCAAAGTCTGCAGATTTCTGAGAAGCTTTTCTGCTTTTGGTAGGAGTGCTATTTTTAAGAAATTCAGAAGTCTGATCCTCAGTTCCTCTCTCAGCTCAACTTTCTTCACCCAAAGAAACATTCAGAAAGCTTAACAGAGCTGTGGGAAATCACTGCATTTTCCACAGGTTATCTGTAGGAAATGTAGAAATACAGATTTGTCTCCATTTGCAGAGATTCTGAACTAATTTATTTGAAGTATAGCTTTAAAAAAAAACACATTTCAACATGCTTTCCAAATGACTACAATACCAACCCTTCAAGGAATTTAAGACTCAGGACAGATATGTTTGGCATACTTTACTTTTGTTGTAATAATCTTTAAAATCACAGTATTGCTTTCTATGAGCTTTTCATCAATTACCAAACAGTATGTTTTGACAATAAAAATTAGGTTAAGTGCATCAGTTCTCTGGGATAGTTTTTCCACACTGTCACCAACGATATTTTCTGTACTGTACGTGGGACATTTACCAAAACTTATAAAAACAAGGTCTGATTTCTCATTGTCCTCATAGTTCAGTTTACTACCACACCATCTTAGTAGGCTAACTGTGTGATATTTTTCTTTATAGTTACATTTACAACCCCTGTTTAGTTGTAATCCAATTTTTACTTCTAATTTGTCCTTTTCTATATAATGGTACACTGTGCTGACATGTATTAATACTTTCCTTAATTTTGTAAAAATATCTTAAGCCAAGATAGGTCTTTTCAATGTATATTCTTATTGTGTCACACTTCAACAAATATTGATTCATTTGAGGTTTGTGTTACAATTTTATGTTAAATTTCCTGTTTATTATCATACTCTACATTCGGTTAGTCTGTGGTGAGTGCAGGATCCACTTTGATATTTTTGTTTGATTTGGGATAACTTCTAAAATATATATTCCTTTAAAAAAAAGAGAAGAGAAAATTCTGGAATTTGATATTTACTTAAAAAGAAATCAATTTTTATTACTATAAATCAACTTCTCATAGAAAGATTGTGTCTTTTGAGTTTTATCAATGAAAGTTATGTTTGCTATAAAATCAAATTAATCTTGTGATGGAACTGCAAAAGCTCTTTGATTTTTCAAATTACGTAGAACTCTAATTCTATTTACAGAAATGTGAAGCAATTGCCATTATATCAACCCATTTATCACCCACAATTTAATTAAATTGAAGTAATTTTCACTAATATCAGGAAACTATTGATTTTAGTACATGCCGACCATATTTGAGAAGCCTTTAAAATCTAGATGAAACAGGTCTGCTAACATTTAAATGTAACGTATTATTCATGTGTAAATATTACATTTTATAAAGTCAAATGTAACTTTTAATACTGAAGGATTTAATTTTTATATTAAAGCAACCACACATAGATTATTTATTTGCAATTTGGCTGCTGAAGTATTTGAAATGTTATTGAATTAATCTGGGTACTATTTATTTACAAAGGTATAACTCAGAAGAAATACAGTTGATGTATCTTAATAAACACGCCAATATTTGTCACTTTACTTAATAATCATGCCAATATTTGTCTCTTCTACTGTTTTCCCTTTTACAGTATTTTTAAGCAGATTATTTGTATATTCTCATAGACCTATTATTACTCAAATATTTTGGTAACTGCTTCTTGGGAATTGATTTTTGTGCTTCTATGATATATTTATTCATATTAATGAAAAAATATCTTCTTATTGAGATTATATTTAGTCTCTAAAATATTTTAGAATAATCTATATACAAGTATTAGGAATAAATTTGATGATCATTATGAAAATTAGCATCTGGGTCAAGGATAAATCTAAAGTAATGAAAATTTATTTGGTTGCATAGTTTATATCCTGCTTTATGGAAACTTCTCCCACCAAAAACTTATAAAAACATTATTAAGATTGGGAGCATTTTTGAATAGCATATAGGCTCATACTCCTCACTGGATATTACAAAATTTAAATATAGTATCTAAAAATCAATCTTACCACGGAACAGTCAATTCCATTTCTTATGATACTTGACATGTACTAGGAAACAATGCTAGGAATTAATAAAAGGATATAATCAGTAATCAAAAATGTTTATAGCACAAAAAATAATTTACATAAGCCACAGTGTTTTTAAAAGAACTTTCTGAAGTTATAGATAGTACCTATAATATATCCCATTGATACGCATAGTACCTACATTTATTCATATTTTATTTTCAGATATAAGAACTACTTATGTTTTGATAACACATATATTTTCTACTAAAAACAAAATTTTAACAAGAAAAATAGAAATAAAATGCTATTACAAGTTATATGTACATCTACTCATTTGTAAATATATAATTTGCTTTAACTTATTAGATTCTCTGGCCAAAGAAAATCATTTAAATGTTATTTGAGCTCAGCTGTAAAATTTGAATATTTTCAACAGTGGGTGGTCCCTATCATTGTGTGTGATTTAACTTTTATCTTGTCATGCATCTGTTTGCCTTCTCAGTTCTTTGAATGAGTTTTCTCTCCCCACCCAAAACTTCCTACTCAACTATGGAGTCATAAGATTAATATTACCTCCCCTTAAAAAGTATAATAAAATACTACACACAGATTTCATATCATCTTCTCTAAAACCACAAAGTTTCACAAATTTACTTGTTATTTGATTGAATTCATCACAATACATTTATTTACTACATAGTTCATGCTGTCTATGCCTTGAGTTCTTTTATAGTGAACCTTTGTATTTTCAACTTTGTATCTCAGTCATCAACTTAGTGCTTGGCACCTAGTAGGTGTTCAACAAATGTATGTGGGAATAATAAACAGAACAGCCTTTATCTCAAGACTTTCAGCATTCCCAAGCTGAAATACTTATGAAATTTTAGTTTTTTTCTTTCTACTTGGAAACAGTACATGCTGAAAAGGAAATATTAATAATCCGAAGTGAAATACCTGAAATTTTAATTTTTTCTTTCTGCTTGGCATCATTGCACATTGAAAAAGGAAATACTAATAATCAACCCAAAGTGAAATATTTCTAAACACATGTCTCGGCATTATTATTATTATAAAGTGTCAAAATAATTCACAATTCTTAAAATACTATGCACCTGGATATTTGATACTACTTAATGAGGAGAATTCCTTTATTCATTAATTCATTTAAGAAATGTTGCTTGAAAATATAAATTTGCAGACACTTCCTGAAGCTTCAAAAAAGGCCTAATTTCTTCTCTTTTTTTGAAAAATTCACATGTACTTCAAGTAACATCCATTTCATATTCTGTTATAGTCTACTCTGAAGAACATAAGTAAAAAGACAGAATCTGTAAGCATAGCACATTCCAGGGATTTTTCACAACACAGGGACAAACACTTGATCTTCCTGACTTTTGGTTTTATAGAAATAATGGATGTCTAAGCAATCCCGCCTCAGTATTCCTTTAATTTTTGTGCTTTTCATTTAGAGCTTAGGGTCATCTTATTTTATTACAGGAGAAGCCAAAACTCCCTTTGCTTTAGTAGAACGAGATTTTTCCATTTGTAGTTAGAAGTAGTTTTGCTTGTATGTAGTTTTGCTTGAGAGAACTACCTGTCTCTCATTTTCTCTTGCTGACAGCAATATTTTCAAAATCTTTTCTTTCAAAAATGTTTTTATAACTCACATTATAGCATCAAAATTTTGAAGAACTTAGCATTAATTTTTTTCATATTGACTAATTTTTATCAATTGTGTTAGCATGTTTATACATGTACATATATACATATACATAGGTACATATATACACATACATAAAATATATGTGCATTACATATTGTAGAATGATATATTTTTAGAATGAAAGTATATTTTTATCTGAGTTTATAAAATAAATACTTAAGGGAAATGATTCTTCATTTACAGAATTTTCTTTTAATGTTTAATGTAATTTAGTGTTTCAATATTTGAACTTTAAGCAAAAATTGAATTATATATAAATATGTACTATCTTTCACTTGATAATAGTTTAGCCTTCAAGAGTTCAGCTATCCTATAAGAAGAAACCTAGGGAAGGCAAAGGGTAGTACAATAAAAGACAGGTAAAAAGACAGCTTGTGTGGCACAGAAAGATAGAGATATATTTACAATTAAAGAGACCAGGATTGGTGATTAACCTTTGTTTTGCACTAGAAGGAAAGAAAATTTTGGCTTTAAGTGGAAATAAATTGTTTGGTCGGTTATTCTCCTGATAAGAAAAGCAGAAATTCTTTGGCTGTTTTGTCATGTCTATAAAATGCCAAATTTGACATGCAGGAGAAGAGAAATAAGACAATGTTTTGGAAAACAAATAATAGGATAAACAAAAAGTTCTAGAAGGTCAGGATAAAGTGGTAAGCAACAGATATTTCATCAGTGAAAGTAGAGACACTTCTAGGTTGACCAACTAAATTATTCTGTATTATGATTATTTCATAACAATTAAATATTTGGGGCCAGGGATTTAGCTCAGTGGCATAAGCGCCTGCCTTGCAAGCGTGAGGTCATGAGTTCGATCCCTGGTACAAAAAAAAAAAATTAAATATTTGGAGCTTGTCTACTGCTATTTTGCTTGTACTAGGAAATAGCTACAAAGTGAGCTCAAGGCCAACCTGAACAGCATAGCGAGACCCTGTCTCAAAAAGACAGAAAAAAAAGACCATCAAGGAAGAGGATCAATTTCAACAAATTATGAAAGTTTTCAAGTGGACTTTGGAAACTAAAAATTATTGAACACCTATTATGTTCCAGACACTTTTGTAAAATATTTTTTATAGTTACCTCTTCACAAAATCCTCTAAATTATTCATGACTTTAATGCATATTTTAGTATGTCTTTATCTATAAATATTCTGAATAAAGTTATGAAAAATTCAGATTATTGACTCCAAGGGTTAAACTCATAATTGTGGTTTAACGTGAATTGCCTGTTTATTTTCCAGGAAGTTTGTGCTCTCCGAAGAATGCGTGAATGTATCTTTCTTCATGCACTGGATTCTATTAAAGTTATAATTTTCACCATAAGAAGTTAAGGATAATACCAGTTTGATTTGTGTTTCTTTTAAAACCACTTTATTTAAGTGTGATTGACATACAAAAGCCTACACATCTTTTATACGACTTGAACATACTGGAAATATCCCTCAAACTGTAATCATGCCAGTAATGTCAAAAATTTGCAATACTCCCGTTTTACAGATGAGAACATAAAATGAAAAATTAGATGTTGAATGACTTCAAACCCATATAATTTTTGCTACATTATGCTTTCTAACAACAAACTCTTCTATCTACCCTCAGTGTGTGTTTTCATAGCGGTAAATGAAAATTGTGATATTTATAAATCATTGTATATTGAACCTCAATGTAAAGAATGCAGAGAAAGAAAAGAAAACAACTATTTGAGTAATATTTGCACAGTTTTTGAAGTTTAATCTTTAAAGCAATCTAATCTAGATCTATCATTATTCACATTTTATGAATATTAATTGCCTCCATTATAAATACCTACTCCGGAATGCTTTACCTCACTTATATATTAAGCCACTTAATATTCAACATGGTTATTTTAAAGCTGGAACAGCTTTTTGTAGTGAAAAGCATTCTTATTTTACCCTAAAATATTTCATATATTGTATGAAATTTTGGTATAGTATATTTTATGATAAAAATATCATACTTTCTATTAAAATTGTTATTCAAGCATTGATTACTGTAAATTTAAATATATAGATGTATACGAATGTGTGTGTGTGTATGTGTGTGTACATATGTTGAAAGATTTATAAAAATGCAGACTCAAGGACAGGAAAATAGCTCAGTGGCACAGTACCTGCCTGGTAGGCACAAGGTTGAATCAATTCCCAGTATCAAAAAAAAAAAAAAACAAAAACAGAATACAGACCCAGACAACCTGTAGTCAGACATGGCTTCACTAATATTGTGAAATCTTTACCAATTCAGTCCTTTACTCCACAAGTATTTACTGACCATTCTTGCAGGCTAGGAACTGAGTGCTTGGTATATCCAAATAAACGAAATATTTTCTTCCTCATTAAGTTGATCTTACAGATGAAGGAAAGGCAAACAGTAAGCACTAGCCATAAATAAATCAAGCAGATAGCATGATAGAAATAGTAAATCCTGCAGAAGAAGAAGGCAAAATGAGTTAAAGATACAATGAGTTTGAACGTAAAGAAAACAAGTTGCAGTAGGAAACAGGTCAGTGGGATGAGCCTCACAGCAGGAGAGAAATCTGAGAAACTCATTGGAGTAAATATAAACCAGGAGAGTGCTATCAGGGAACTGTAACAGGACAGAGGGCCTGAGGCAGGGCTGTGCAGTGCCTGACAAGCAAGAGAGAGTTCTGTGTGATGACAAGAGCATTAGCCAGAGGAAATGAAGGAGAAGAAGCCCCTGGGGCAAGGGCAGAGTGGAGGTAAATACCATACATGGAAAAAGCAATCAGACCCATTGGGAAGGTAATTGCAGTCATCCTAAGAGGACTCAGGCTCATAACAGGAAGAAAGCAGTAGAGTACTTGATAAACTGAATATATACCTAACGGCTTCTTAATATAAGCAATTCATTCAAAAAATCTAGGCTTTTCTCAATTACCTTTAAAATATTAAAACTATAGTGTAGTACAAAACATAATGTCTAAAACATAATAAAAATATATGTATGCAATGAATTATGTCATAATAGAATATGCTTTTAATGAAACTGTTAATACAGATATGGATAGATTGGTTTCATTGGTATTTTTCACCTTATAGTACATGTTAGAAAAATCTGAGGGGTTTATTTTCCTTGTTGGAACTTTTTAAAATCCTTCAACATTATTTTGACATTTTATGAATTTCCTTTGGAATGTATCTAAGATTTTCCTCTCCCATCATTTTATCAAAATGTTCATTTAAATGTATCAAAATATCTGTTAATATATTTAAGTATTCAAAAATGTTCTATTGAATTTGGTTTTGGGTATATAGATTTTTTTCTATAAATTAATCTGGATGAATTTTTAGAGGCATGTACATTTCCTAAAATTCAGCTCAAAAATCCAGTGGTACCATAATAAACACTGTGATCTCACTCATACATAGAAACTTAAAAGACTGACCTCACAGATGCAGAGAGTACACTACTTACCGGAGCCTGGATTAGTGAGGCCTGAGTGAGGAAGGGTGGATAAGGAAGGTGTCGATCAAATTATACATGATTACACTTAGATAAAGGGAATTTTTTTTAAAAACTCCAGATTAAGGAAATATGCGAAAGAAAGTACATAAGTGATTGCCTGGGGTTGGAGAGGACAGAGGTATGGCAGGAGATAGGGAATGACTATTAATTGTTATGGGATTTATTTTTGCCTGATGAAAATGCTATGAAATCAGTGTGATGAAGGCTGCATGATCCTGGGAACAAATTAAAAACTGTTGATTGTATATTCGGAATGGGAGAATTATATGGCATATCCATTATGTTTCAATAAAAATTTTTAAAAATAGCAGTGCTTTCTTAGTAGAGAATGTTACCTAGGAATGAGGTCTATGACTTAACGCCTGTAGTTTGAAGACCTTGACCAAGGATGTTCTGATAGATTGAAGATGGACAGGAGTAGAAGTACAAGAGTTAGTGACGACTGTATGACACTTTGCCTAAACAAACAAGAAGGATGAGACTTGCTAATATATGACTTGGGGAAGGTTGTGGGGTGAGGCAGAATTTAAGGGGGGGTGTATATCAATATTTCTGCTTGGAATACATTGAGTTGAAAACACTAACATCTAATAGAGTTGTCAAGAATGAGTTTGGATGATGAAAAATGTTCTGTGCTAAAGATACAACTTTAAGATTCTTTGGTGTATAAATAGCATTTAAGCCTTTTAGTGATGAAAATGCCAAAAGAAGCAAAGAAGGCAGAAATGAGAAGAGAACTATGCCCTGATAACAGTGACATTAAAATACCTGAAAAGAGAAAAAATTATCAAAGGAGACTGTGGTGGACAGAATAATGACTAGCCACAGACACCTGTGTTTTAACTTTGAACGTGTTATGGTAGACATAGAGCTGTTAAGCTCCGACCTGAAAACATGGAGAAAACAGTGAATTGGTAGAATTTATTCAAAAGGGAAAATGCTGGTATCCAAGAGATACAATGTGGGAAAAGTTTGACCAGTTATTCTGGCTATGAAAACAGGAGAAGACAAGCAACAAAGGAAATGAGCAGCCTCTAAAAATGGGATATTAGCCAAATTTAGTGACATTTTGGTGTTTCCCTGTTTGGGCTATCTATTGGGCTCACTTTGGAAATACCAAGGTGCCACCTCATGCTCATCCTGAGATTATTGTTTCTCTTATTGGACAGGAATTTTTCCATAATTCTAATGGGCATCTACAGCTGGGACCTGTGCTCTCATTTCCCTGAGAACTACACAAGCTGCCCATATAAAGCACTCAGAAAAGCTTACTAAGTGTTTAATTAATATAGGTCTGTTTCAAAGATCATCATTTTATAGTTGAAGAAATTAAGCTTCAAGAGATAAAGTGACTCACCTGAGATGACATCTGACAAGAAGGTGTTGGCTCTGACTTGAAACATGGGTTCATTTTTAGGTCAGTAATAAAAGTAAAATTTAGAACAAAAAAAAAGAAAGATTTCTAAATAAAAATTCTCATTACAAGCACTCTAATGCTACTAAACAGATGACATGTTACTATGTATATGTATTTTACTTTTATTTAGTATTTTGTTTCTTTTTAAATGCTTTGCTGTCAAAGTGAGTATAGATGTCTTGGCAGCAAGTTCTTCACAGTCCATTTTGTCTCATCTTTCCTTGTTTTGTTATAAAACATTTCAAAAAAATTATTTTCCACCAAAAGAGAATTATACTGAATATTAATCTGCTCAAATTCTAATGCTGCCATTAATTAGGTAGTGGGCATGGGTCTTTAATAGTGAAATAAAAATAATAACAATAATTAAGATTTATTAAGCATTTGAAGAGGACTTTATATGTGCTAAGTGATTTAATCTTTTTAAAACTCCCTTGAGTTACACACATTTATTGCTTTTTTTTCAGACAGGAACCATCCTGAAGCAGTTGTTTTACAAAGAGTAATATAACAGTACAGAAAAATTACAACCGAAAGGTGATGTGGATTTTTTAATACGACAAAACAGAAAGAATGGAGGAATAAAGGCGGCAAGAAATATGTTTAAAATGACTCTTGCTGTTGATGACAAAACAAGAAAGCTTATTTCACCCGAGTGTGTGGGAAAGAAACAAGGGCACGGCAAAGAAATACTTTTGAGGAAATAAAGTTATTTTATGTCTATTTACCATTTTTTCATCTGAACATTTACAGAAAGTGTGTGCTTAGAGTGAAAGCAAGGCTGCGACAGTGTTTAAAGATGACCTACGTTTCTGTGAATGCAGAACTAAGGGCGCAGAGAGTCTGAACTGATGGAACCGAGGCAAGGTTGCCAGCTGTCAATAACGGAGGAAGGGATCACAGCAGCGGACACACACGGGAACCCGACAGGAAATTCCTGTCCACAAGTTAAGCGTGTTTTATATTTTTCTAGTTTGGGCTATCTATTGGGCTCACTTTGGAAGTTATTTTATGTCTATTTACCATTTTTGGGGGCCTTGAAAGCCAGTACCCCCAACAGCATGCACGTGGGTCAGTCGCGGTTTGGAGAACAAACTGTGGAACCCTAGAATGATTATGTGCGCGTTACAGCCTGAACGCAAAAGCAAGGGTATGCCAAGCGCTCACAGGCAGAGTAGGAGCGAAACAGCTGCTGGGAGGGACCCTCTCGGAGTTCCTAGCTTCAGTACCTGGTCCACGTCCTTTAAATTCTGTTGTTTGTTATTTGATTAACCCAGATCACAAATGCAGTTTTCTCCTGAGTGGTTATATCCTGATTTCAAATAAAAACTGCTGAATTAAAAACATGCTGCCTATCCTATAAACTCGTTACACAGGAATTAACAATGTGAAATGACTCTGAGATGGGTATTAAATGATATCTGTATTAAAACTTTTATTAGGATTAGAAATAATGCAGATAAAGTCTCTAACGGTTGTTCTCACATTTATTGTCTGGCAGATGTTAAGTAGTATTTCCAGTAGAGAAGAATTTTGCAATTGAATAACTATTCTGAGTAACCATATTTAGACAATAAAATACAATTCCTCATGTAAAATAAGCAAACGTTAAATTACAAAAATTCCTTCCTTAGGAAAAACATCAGATGTGGAAATAAATCAAACAAGTTCTGCAACAAAACACGGCAGGATGGTAGACACGTCCTAGCTGCCTGGTAGATCCCTATTTGGACTCTAAGACAGTCTCACATATTTATCAGTGCTTTGTCCTTAAAGGTCTTTCTTACAAATACACTGTGTGGGTTCAGGCTTCATCAATGTAGTATCCTAATACCAAAATCCTTTCTTTGGATAAATTTATCTCCATTTACCTAGTGAAAAACTATTGAAATAAGCTTAGCAGATGTATAAATAGTCTTTTAAAATCTTATAAAAGCCATTAGGCAATTTAAAATTTTCTTCTTTATCTTAGATACCATGTTCACAACATAATTGAAGTTTGCATGTAAGCTGTGAATACATGTAAACATCCATTCTCTATGTATTTACAAAATTGTATCACAGCTTTTCCTCTTATAGGCATCAGTGTTTCCAATCACAACAATGCATGTGAATGCTTACGTAAACATCTACACCCATGACCATATTCAAAATCATACACTTGTACGTACTAAAAATCAGAATGCTGATGAGCACTATATTTTTTTCAAAACTAATGCAAAAATGAGATACTGTAGAAAAAGTCAGTATTTGACGTGTGATAATTGGTTAAAAAAAGCACAAAGCTTAGTTTTTCCTTATTCATTCTAGGTATGATTTTTGAGGATGTGACTCTTTTGTCAAAGATAGGATAGGATAATGAAAGCTATGCCCACTAAGTCTGTAAACGTTCACACTGTTTTCTGTCATCAGCATTCTGAAGGGTTTTTTTTTCCATCTTTAAGAATAGCTGTCACTTTTCACATTTTAACACCCAGCCATCAAGTTTTCCATAACTGTAATCACATCAGGAACTTCTTGATCCGCATGTGTCAGAAAGAAAATGAAAAAGATGTGTATTTCATGACTTAAGAACAGTTTACACATTTCATCATGGAATTCTGCCACATTCAGAGATAGCTTTTTTCCCAGACTTTTCTCAGTCCATAATTGTGTATTTTTCATGTGTAAGTCTGTGGTGTTGTGTTTTATTTTCATTTATCTATTTTTCAAAGCATGATATTTGACAAAACATGATATTTTTCAATCCAGATGGTAACTAAAAATATGTCTCTATTTCTTTACTTGTGTTATTAAAATACATTAATTACTTTACTTTGTTAAATATTTACTTTGACAAGTACTAAGAAATAAAGGGTACTTCAAAGTTGTTTGAACTAGTATAATTTCATTCAGCCTTACATAAAAATTCCTGTTTGAATAAACAAGTACCGCATTTTCGCATGAAGAAAATGTCATGTGAAAATCTCCTGGAGACCTAGAATCAAATAATGTCAGGATCTCTATGTCTCAACTGTTTAGAATTTAGAGTACACATATTACAAGCACAAAGGTGCAATGTAGACCAGGTATGCTAGAATCCCAATGACACTGGATTGTTGAGTATTGAAATTACATGCATCCAGCTCACAACTTAAGTACTATAGCATATAGCAAGTGGTTTGACTAGCTCCTCTTGTCATTATAACAAATTACTACAACACTGATGTTTTAAAATCAACACAAATTCATTCTCTCACAGTTCCATAGGTCAAGGTGCTGAAATTAGTGAGGTGGCTAAAATCAAGTCATCAGCAGGGTTAGTTCCCCCTGGAGCTCTGAGAAGAACACCCTTTTTCTGGAGTTTTGAGCTAGGAACCTTCAACTCATTGACTCATATCTTCCTCCAAAGGAGGAGACAGAAGCAGCAGCATAGCATTTTCAATCACTGTTTCCAAGATCATTTTTCTTCTTTATAAAAACCTTTTCCATTACATTACAGCTACCCAGTAGATCCAAACAATTCAAGATTCTTTATCACTATAGTCTCTCTTATTCTATAAGGTAAGATAATCACTTATTACAGGTATTAGAATGTACTTATGTGGGGGGCACTTTTCATCCTATGGCATTCAGTGGTCAATAAATAACATAGTTTTAGTAGTGGTATATAAACAGAGTAATACGTTGGTAGCAAAAACAATAGGAGTAAACTAGTTACTGTTAATAGCCATGTATAAAACGGCATGTTTTAAAATATGCTGCAAGTCTGTGGTACATAATCCTTTTGACTATTCTACAATGAGGCATAATTTTAAATGTTTAATTCTAATTCTTAAATTTTACCATGTCTTAGGCATTCAACATATTAATCCATCACATTCCTACATGATGTAATAAAACCATGATTTGAAGAGAACTAAATGCTCCCTCTTCATGTCACTAGAGCCCAGTATATTCTTGAAGTAATGATGCATAAAATGCATGGATTTTAATGCATTTTAAAAAAGAAGAAATGAAATGGAAAATATATAGGAAGCAAAGAAAGACAAAAAGGAGACAATGTGTATCAAGTTTATCAGATACTGATTTTAGTACTTTTAGTTAACATTTATTCTGTTAATATTAACAGGTTCGGGAGGCAGATGCTATAATTATTCTCATGTTACAGGCAGAATAACAGAATCAATGAGCCAAACATGGTAAACTGAGTATGTATATATACCCCCCCAAGAGTCCAGACCCTTAACCAAAGCTCCCATGGAGAGCTGTGAATGGCTTACAACAGGCCCTCTCTACACTCCAGGAGGCCCACAGATCTCGAAAGGAAGTATCCCATGACTAGGGATGACAGAAAGAGAGAGAACTACAACTTTGGACAGTATTAGAACATAACTTTGCTTTCTTAAACTGGAGAATCTCACGAAGTCCATTTCATCTGAGACTGGAAAAGAGAGAAGAGGGAAAGTGCATAAAAACTAAAATATGTTAATGAGCAGTGCATTGCTTAATCAAATAATCACTTTTTCTGATATGCATGTTAATACATACATACTATTGAAAATCTGGAAATTGCAGAAATGTATAAAATAAATAAGCAAAGAATTTAATGATAACTTTTTTCTTTCCCTTCATTTCTCTCCCTACCTTCTTTCCTTTTTTCCTTATCTACAGTTTGAATATAACTTCAGATGATTTCATTTACAATCCTTTCATATTTATCTGGTACTAATAGCCTTTACTCTGCATAATTAAATTCACCGCCATCAGACTCTGCCAAGAAAGTTGGATCACTGCTACCACTCAGTGCCATTATTTTTAAAATAAAACACCAGGAGTTCTTATTTTAATGATCCAAGTGTTCAGTGTTCTCAAATATGTCAATTTACAAGCACGTAGCAAATGTGGATTTTTGTATGGTCATTTCCATAGACAGCTGTGAGAAGTGAACTGCCCTACTAAGAAAGTAGGTATTCAAACTCAAGGTTAACATCTGATTATATGAGCAATTTGTTTTAAAATGGTGTTTTCTTATTTTAGTTTAATAAATCCTTTTTCTCATGTGTCAAAAATATTAAAAGTCTAGAAAAGTTAAAATTCAAACATATTTCAACAAATTAATGATAAAATTTATTGTTTTAGCTTCTTCCTATACACAAATAATTGAGATTTTATATATATATATAATTGCCTTTAGGATTTTTAAATTAAATATGTACTGTGAACATTTTTCATTTCATTGTTCTCTGAAATAATTTCAGAATAAAATTATTTCATATAAAATGCTATAATTATTTAACTAATGGCAATTCAGTTGTATCCTACTGTACTGTAGTCATATTTTAAAATCACACATGCATTACATATTTTATACTATATATGTGTATATACAATGAATGTGTGTTTCTCTTTATAGATAAAGATTCATGTAGATTTCTGGAAGTAGAATTGCATTGATACTGTACTGCAAAATCCACCTATTGTTTCTCCCCAAAATATATTATTTTGTTTAGTTTTATTTGTATTTATATATTCATATGAAAAGTAAGGGATCTCCCTGTCAATTTAGATGCACATTTCTCTTTTCCTGAATTCCTGTCGGTTCTTTGCAGGAATTGCAATTTCAATGCACTTATCAGCATGGTATTTCCCTTCTTGCTTCCTTTACTTTCTTCCTCTTTTTCCTACTCCTTCATTGATTCCAAATAAAGAAAAATGAACTATAGTTTTTTGTTCCTTACTATTTATATCATGGCATTTTTTATTCAGAATTTATATATAAACTTATGTCATTTTTTTGACCACTTGCTCTTTGGTTTAATAAACCATGATTTACAGAATTAATTCCAATATTGAGTTTTAAAATGATTTAAAAATCTTGATTTGCTACATAACTATAAATTAACATCCTTGTATGTATGTCTTTATACAAACTCTTAAATGAATCTGCTAGTTAGATTATAATTGTTCTACCAAAAGCTGTTATTTTGATTTGTGGTAGATAAAATACCTGCAAAAAGTCTGTATCAATTTATATTTTTATTAGCAACATATGACAGGTTTTACTTTTCCAGGTCAATACTGAATTAATTCATCAAAATTATTTCTAAATTTAATTTCTTATAAATAATTTATTGTTATGATTGCCTGAGTGGAAAGTTTTGCTTTTTATAGTGTCATAAGGTCTATTTTCTCTGATTCTTATTTTCAGAATTCTTGCCACCTCTTAAAATTTTCAGCTCATTGTTCAGCAAAAACAACAGTCATGTATGCTTGCTGCTGTTCTAAGATTTTTGAATACTGCATTACTAGTTTCCTTTTCTAGTATGCATCTAAGATTTTTTTCTTGGGAAGACAAAGAAATGATCATAATGAAGCATTAAAAAGGTGATGATTAAATTAGAAATCATCTGGAACACTGCATATAGTGAGGTCAATGTGTCAGTTCGACTGTAGACACCTGTTTATCCACAGGGTGAGAGCAGAGACGCAGCTTTTTCTATTGCCACCTTCAGGGTCATCACATCTTTATATGGTTTGGTATATTCTTGAACTGAGTGATAGCCACTCCTTTCAAAGTCTTACTGAAGCTACTTCTTTATTTTTGGTAACTATAGGTTTTCCTTTTGTGTTTCATTCCTGGGTGTGTTTTAAGAGTTTTATTTTATGTTTCATAATGTTTGATCTGTGAGTATCTGAAGTATAAACAAAGAACAGAATAAAAGATAACAGGAAGTAAGGAAACAGATCTTTCACAAATATAAGAGAATCAAGAGATGGAGAGAGGGTGAAAGGAAGAGATGGACAGAGGCTGAATAAGATGTGTCATCTATGTGAACCAGTTCCACACAAAGAATGGAAACATTATATGCCGGAAACATGGGCTAGAAAAAGCAAGAGGATCAAGAGTTGGGTAAACGGGGAGGTAGGGAAGACAAAAGGGATGAAAAATAATTAAAATGCATTGTGTACATGCACCAGCTCCCTATAAGGAATGCAGACATTGTGGGCTACACACATATACCAATAAAAAATGAAAACAAAGTACTTTTACAGACAAAAAAATAAAATACAATGTTGTATGTTCAGAAAAAAAATCACTATTAAGTAATGAGAATCTTCAAATAGATGAAATAGTGGTAAAATGACTTTTGAAAGTAACTAAAAACATTTGTTAAATAAGTGAGTTAATAAAATAACTTACTGGACATTTAGATCATTTAATCTTCCCGAAAACTCATAAGGATACTATTAATATTCTTGTTTTAATCATGAGTCAAATGAGGCTTAAGTTATTAGATGTTAGTATCTCAGGCAGTAAGAGACAAAACAGGAACCCATACCAGTTGCTAAATACATCCCTCATTTATCTGCTAACACCAGAATGAATAATAAGCTGAAATCTACATTGATTTATTAAGAAACAAATGTAGCATATTCATTAACAAATTTATGGATTTGATTGTGATAATTTCCATGAAAAGACTTCTAGTTGTTTACTGGGAATCCAAGAATAAAAACAAATACTGTATTGGATCTTGGACACTAAAACTATATTTTTATGAAAGAAAAAGACATCTGACTGTTTTAGGATTCGGTTCATATGGTTCTTTTTAAACTTTTTTGTGGAAATAGTGGAATCAAGAAGATATTAGTAGGCTATGGGTGTCACTGCTAGAATTTATTCCCCAGAACTTGATATCACTGGACTTCGCTTAAGGGGTATGTTAAAGGTCATTCTTAACGGCAGAGCAATTTAATAAATTATAACGGTCTAAAGTGTCTTGAAAGTAGAGAGAGTTTTTAGATTATTATATTCACTGAGTAAGCCGACATTTATCACTGGCAATGACTAAAAGGTAAATAAGCTTTTTTGGTTTGGTTTTGTTTTTTCAACTTGCATATAATATTTGGAACCATATATGCTTACAAGCAAGACTATGAGTTGCTTCTCCTAGTATTCTGAAAACCAATTCTGATAAATTTTCATTCAAAAAGAAGTGTAAATAGGAGCTACTGCTGTCATATGTGATTTACTTGTGACAGTAAAATAAAACATATATAGTTCTACCCATCATTATAGCTTAGGGGCTTTTTTGTAGTTTAGTTTATGTTGTGAACTTTACATTGTATTTTTATTCAGTATTCCTCCTCAAAAACTGTTCAAATATTCAGTAGAGCTTTAAGGCAATTTTTATTTGTACTAACTCTTTGGCTATTTATGCATAGAAATACAATGAAATGGAATCATAAATGGAATTACTGGCTCCATTATAGCAAGAAAATTTCTCTGCACTTTCTATGGGATTTGAAAAGGTATTTGTTCACTCTTATCAGCAGTTGAATTTGGAGAGTCCTTTTAGTTTCCAATGAAGGACAAACACAAGTTCAAATATTCAGTTTATCCAGTTAAGCAATGATTATGCTAAATTCTTAGGATATACACACAAAAAGCAATGGAACTACTAAACATTGAAGCGTGAGTCTATAATTTTGTGTCTGCTCCATCTTCAGTTTATCTCATAAGAATTAATCATCATTAGGCATATTCCCTCAGGTTTTTATAGACTTGTTTTGTTTCAGTCTTATTTGTTTGCTTTTTTTTTTTTTTTTTAAAAAGGAACACTTCATTTCTATTCAGTTATTTCAGCAAAAATAACCAGATTGCTCTTCAAAATTGGACTGTACCTTGTGACCCAAAATCTTGAGATCTGGTCCTGACTCTAATTTCTGAGGTTTTTCCAAAACTCAGTTTATACATCAAGAAAATGGAGCAACTAAGTAGTTCACCATTACAGAATTATTTTTAGTGTCCCACAGGAGTGTAGAGCCCCTGGAAGTGTAAGCTACAGGGTTCTACTTATCCTGAAACCTCATTTCCTGGGTCTTTCCTGAAGTGACATTTTTTCTAAGAATTTCTAGAAACTACCTTGTTTAAATGCAGAATGACTCTCTATACATAATAAACACAGTATTTTGTGAAGCCAAAATAAGTAGTAAGGGGATGAGGACATAGATTGTTACTATTACTCAGTGAGTTTGTCCATAAAGATATATACATGTATGTGAAAGATCATCTCAGCTAGACATTACTGCCACCTTAACAAACTCTAAAGTACACTTCAAACTATAATAGACAGCTAAGTTAGGTAGAAATATTATAGGTACTCATATGATACTAGGCCCTCAGAAATGTGTGCAAATGAGAACACATTACAACTGTGGGTGGAGGCACATTCATTGCAGATCAGGCCATAAGACAAAAATGAAGTGACTACACCTACATAACTTCCCCAGAGGAGAAACAATAATGATTGATATTGTCAATAGGCATGAATCACCTGGGTCAGGGACCAAGACCACCTTGACCCATCTTTTCCAGGAAAGGCCCTTGTTCTTTCCATGTACAATTAATATATGACTTGCTGCCCCATTGGATTGATATTACATAAGTGCCTATATTTGTAATCTTTTTGGTTGGTCAAAGTTTTTTCCAACCTTTTACCCAACTCGTGATTTTGTTCTCTAAAGCCCTCCCTTTAAGTAAGGTCGAAGGCAATCCACTTTCCAGGTCCCCTTTGGACATCTCTCTTGGGCAGAATCTTTCCCTCAATAAAAATTTCTTCGTCGTAACTTCTATTGTTACTTAGAATCCATTGTTTGATTTTGGGGAACATGAACTCAGTATATTGGACATCAAGCAGGTTGGGAATTAAATCTCCCTTATATTGTTTGAAGGTCATCTATCATCCTTGTATCAAAATCATGATTTCACAAAATACAGGCCATTCAGTGATGCATGCAACTCATATTCCACTTGACAATGTGCAAGGCCTACGGTCAGTATTTTGGAGAACATCTATGTGTGTGTGTGTTCACAAAAAGCTGTACTCAGCAAGCTACTTGGCTAATGGAAGTTCGATATCCAGAGTCAGCACAAGGACAAGTGGCAGCAGCAGACGTGAAAGACTGCTCTCAGACAGCCAGCATCCCTCACACAGGATCCAGCCACACCAAGCACTGCACAGTTACTGAAATAAGGAACACAGCTCAAAGACATGAAAAGGGGTCTTTTTCAGGTTTTACTGTATCTCTATGAGTTAAAAGGAGCACATTTTCCCCCTGTAATGTTGTCTAGAACTATTACTTAAATATTAAAAAGAGAAAGAAAAAACAAAAAAGGCTGGGGGTTTAGCTCAGTGGAGTAAGTGCCTACCTGGCAAGCGCAAGGTCATGAGTTTGATCCGCCGTACAAAAAAAAAAAAAAGTAAACATCATAATGGGAACACTTCTGTTTCTAGGTTAACTGGAGACTTCAGGACTCACATAAAGACGCTGCTAGAGACCAGCAAGGTACTACCCACATTTTCTGCTTGAAGGCCTCTGAAGAACCCACAGGTCGTGCAGATGCTTTAAAGCCCTCAAAGATCACTCACGAAAGATACAACATGCGCCTGCTAACACCACAGCTCACCACGGCTCCCTTGCTCACGTGCCCATCCAGTGCGGTGGAGCTCACTATGAAACGTCCATAATTTTTATGCACATAGCCATTCTCCAGTTTTGTTACAACAGAAGCCTTAGAACAATAGAATAAAAGGACCCAGCACTTTACTAAAAGGAGTTTAAGGAAAAAAATATACCAATGTACAAAATATTGAATGGTTACTATACAAAAGACAAAAAAATAATAAATATGAAACATAATTTTTCAATATACAAAATTAATATGTACAAAATTGTTTTCTGCATACATAGAGAGCTTTAAAAAGTCTTAAAAATGATGTTCTACCAGATCAGTTCACCAGTATCTTGTATATGTCTAACTCAAAATTATATTGTATATTATAAATACAGTAGAAATCATAAAATACATATAATGGAATATTGATTATATTTTAGACTGTAAAATTATACTCAATATTATATAGTTTATAAATCACACTCCATGATTTTATAAAGGAACCTCTCTTCATGTGCTGCAATTTACACTGCAAACCATTTCAAAACGGGGCCTGTTAAAAAGCTGACTTTTTTCCCTCAGTAAGAATTAGATGATCAGAAAAACCTTAATTATCTCATTGCCTGGTTCTCTCCATCTTATTTTTCTCTATATTTCCCATTTCAGTTCTCACTGGGGAAGACTTCACCTGCTGAGAAGAAGGGTGTGCAAACCTTTGGGTGGTTTGACAGCTTGTCAGAATTCTAGCCTATGTTGCAAGACAGAATGAGAACAACAAAGTTCGCCTGACATTTACCATCCCAGCAGCTAAGGAAGATGTAACCGCTTCTTCTGAGGTTATTTCCCAGGGGACAGAAAACCTTTCTGACTCACTGCACCTAAAATGTTTCCCAGAAATCATGCATAGCGCATCATTACAACATGAAAAATTGGTTTTTAAAAGAAATGTTTGATTGGCTCAAGTTTTGCTACATCGACTAAATGAGAGTACAGGTTAGCTCTGGGAACATTCCATTTTGCAGCATACCTTTACTGATAGAAATCTAAATCTGAGTTACCCTAAATCGTTTTCCTATTGCTTCCCTCCCTTACTCTGCAGCCCTGATACTTTAAATACATTCAGAGTTAGTATAGTAATCATTTGCAGTATAAAAAGGAAGGATTATTTGTGCAAAAAGTATATATATTTTATTTGCTGAAAACTACTGCAAATACCTTCTTATAATATAATTAATAATTTAAATAATGGAAACAAATTAGTAGGTGGAGACACACCATAGCTTACCTATTCTTAGAATGATGAACTAGAAATTGAAGCACAAGTAATTTTTTTAACTTTAAAACAAAACAAAAAAAAGTGACAGAATTTCAAAATAATAGGAGATTAACAATGATTAATACAGTACATATTGTCCAAGTACTTGCGCAGATTATAAGATATAGGAATGAAAAAATGATGAAAAAGGAAAGCACAAACTGTTCTCTTTGATGAACTAATGGAGATTAGTAGTATAATTATATATCTTGTATATCTGTAATCTTTCCCCTTCTTTTTGTTCTTTTCCTCCATCTTAGTTGTTCTTTTCTTTTGAACAGTTTCTTTCCCTTGCACATTCACAATATCTACTGTACATTTTGGATCTTATTTACTCTATCAGTTTTTACACTAGGGAAACAATACAAGGTTTACACATGCAAGTCTGATTTATTTCACTTACAAGTATAGTCTCTAGCTGCATCCATTTACCTATAAAAGCCTCAAGTTTCTCCTTCTTTATAGCTCAATAGTACTCTGTCATATAACAAGGCCACATCTTTTTTAGACATTCTGTGGTTGGTAGGCATTTAGGTTGTTTCCAAGATTTAGCTATTACAAATTTTGCTGCTATAAACAAGGGTGCACAAATAGTACTGTGGTATGATGGTTTCAATTCTTCTGAGAAATATCCAGAAGGAGAATAGCTGGGTCAAATGGGACTGCCAAGCCTAGTTTTTTGAGGAATCTCCACCGCTGATTTCCACAGTGATTGTACTAGTCTACATTCCCATCAACAGTGGGAACATTCCATTTTGCAGCATACCTTTGCAGCATCCTTAGTCCCTCCAGAATTTGTTATTGGTTGACTTCTGGATGATAGCCATTCTTTCTGGAGTGAGATGGAATCCCAACATTGTTTTAACTTGAATTTATGAATGACCAACTGGGATTTTATCTTATTTAAAAATTATATTCTTTAAAATTCCACTCTGCAGATATTATACAATTAAAAATGCAGACCTGAAAAAATGGTTTGGTTAAGAAATAAAGAGAGTCATAAATTAAAATTATGAGTATGACTGAGAACTGGGTTACATATTTTATCATACTTCATTATTTATGCAAACTACCACCAGACAAGTTACTAATACCTAGCTTGTAAAAGTCATTCTATCCAAAAGATTGATTTTAAGTCTTGTCACTGATCTAAATAGAAAAATAATTAGGTAAGGCAGAAAGACCAAGTGAAAGTATAGTCATTGAAAATTTTCAAAAAAAAAAGTAGAAGTTACTTTTACATTTATTTTCTGCCCAAAATTTTATTTTTTCTTCTTCTAAGTGAAATGTGTAAATACATATTTTGAAGGGTGGGAAAAGTTATATGCCCTGCTTTTCTTTTTATCTTTGCGTTCACTCAGCACTCTGCAAATAAAAAGATGTCATAATATTTCTAAATGTTGTGACTATGAAGGAAAAATCTAGCTCTATGCTGTGGACACAAATTTTAAGAATGCATTTGACAGCACTTCTGCCTTATTGACTATTTACAACTGAGGAATATCTCTTCCAAAGGAATCCTAAACTACCAAGATAACTACCCACAGGTTATCTCCTGAATGTCTCTCAGAAGGACAAATGCAATTTTACTAAGTGAAATTCAATTGCCTCATCCATAAAGCTGAAAAGGAGGCATTTAATAGAGGTTTCCTGAGTATGACTTCCTTAATGACTGGGACACTCTCTAAAACACATTAGAAAGCAGCAGAAAAAGACTCCTCGAGAATGTCTATTGTGTGTTTTTCTAGTCATCTTAATTGACTTTTTACTTCAAAAAGCCTATGTGCCAGAAGACAAAAGCAAAGAGCTACACCTCCAACATTATGCATCATCAGCTAAGAGCTGCTCCATTTTAATGTTACTATAATTGATTTTGCAGCCCTCGTCAAGCAGAGAGCAGTGATGTGGGTACAGCGTAGCATAAATTCCTTGAAACACACGTGCACCCTATGAATACTTTTGTTAGAAGAAAGCAGTCCTTAGACACCTGGACTTCGGTAGTTAGATCCAGTATCTCTCACCCATGTTAGTAGGTTAGATTTCTTCCCCTAAGGACACAATTCCATGGTGAGGAGCTCAAAGCCCATAGTGACCTTAAAAACTTGGGACTTTTAGAAAAGGGAAGCAAAATGTCTTGATTTACATTATCACTTCTTGTTGAAGGTATTTTATGTAAGACCAATTATAACTACCTCTATGTCACAACTCTCTCCCCTAAATTTTTATGAATTCATGCATTTTCAATAACACAGGTTCTTTCTGTAAGTTTTGTTTTGTTTTTGTCTTGTTGAAACAAGGTCTTACTATGCAGTTCAGGCTGGCCTTGAGCTCACTTTGTATCTCAGACTGGTCTCAAACTCATAATGACCCTCCTGCCTCAGCCTCCCAAGTGCTGAGATTCTAGGTGTGCACCACCACACCCAACTTTCAATCTTCTTTCAATCTTTCTTACAAACTATCTTATAGGTAAACACATGTATACACATCACAAAAAGAAAAAAAAATCCTTGCTTTTTCGAGTCTTTAATAAGAAATACTTGTATAATTGCAGATCTACTGAAGTTTTCATGAAATTTTAGTTTTCTCCAGCAAGTTTTCTGCCCTGATTACCAATGTATAAAAATCCTAGTTTTGCTTGGAGGATGGGAAATAGCATAAAGACTGCTGCTTTCACAGAATGTCTGACACCAATTTAAAACAGAATTCAGCAGCAATTTTATTTCTTCAGATCTATAGTCTAAAATTGTAGACAGTCCTGTGCTTTTGCATGTCATTCTTCCTCTTCACAGTTTATAAAGTGGTGGTAGGCACTTTGCCTGACACACTACCACTTTTTTTATAAATGGATGACTCCGGCACCCTTACTGCACAACTGCACAGTGCCAGCCAAGCATCATGACTTTTTCACTCCAGGTGTGTTGAGCCACATGTAGATATGAAGTAATTGACCTTGTTCATGGACTTGGCAAGCACAGAGGACAGTGATATGGGTACAGGGTAGCATAAATTCCTTGAAAAATGTGTGTGTCCTATGAACACTTTTGTTAGAAGAAAGCACTAATGCCTACCGTACTGTGTCACTAACCTCTTCACACATCTTTGAAAGCCATGAACTATCAATAGATACTAATCCCCAAACTAGGTTTCTGGGAAGCAAAACCTTAAATATAAGATGGCCAACATTATAAATTATCAGACTCAAAGAGTATTTTTGTCTAAGGTCAAGAAAAACCAGACTACTTGCCTTCTAGAGGAAACACAAAACAATAAATCTACACTATTTTGAAAAGTTTGCTATATATGGTAATTTTAATATTTTTAAAGTACTGATTTTTTGACCTTTTATTTATGTTTGTGTTGCAAATGCAATTTGCCTCTCTGTTTGGGTAACTCTTCTATTGGAGTTAGAAGTAGTAGTACAGTACATTTAAAATGATCAAAAGAATTATGAAATGAATTTATAAACAAATGAAATCAACCTTTTAATTCTACCATAAGCCAAAATGTTGAAATTGGGCATTTTAACTTCAAACTAATACAGTATTTACAAGATTAGGCAAAAAAAAACCCCAAAATCACAGCATCTGTAGAAGTAGTAAAAGACTTAGTAGATGTCTACCTATCAACAAGTCTTAATTAATTATATGCTTATGGAATGTTAGATAAAATAATCCACAAAAATAAAGATAGAAATTAAATTTAGTGTGTATTTTCCTATTTATTGATTCACATTTATTTAATAATCTCTTTTTAGGAGATATTATTATCATACATTTCATGAATATGTGGTATCTTCATATAGTAGTTGCTTCATATCAACATAAAATTGAGAAACCACAGTATCATAAGCTGTCATTAAAACTCTACTTGTACCAGTCAATTTCCAGTCAGAAAAACATGGCTGAAACTACTATGAAGAAAAGGAAAATTGGATCTAGTAATGATGAGGTCCAGGAGACAGAGTTGGAGAAACAAAGTCACTTACAATGAGAGCCTGAGCAAAGACTTATTTGCACAGCTAAGAGTTTGCAGAAAAATTCCTAATGCTATACTATTCTTGATGCAGAACTGAAATCACAAAACATTGATACAAAAGTCATGAGGGGATTTGAAAGCCATCACCTCTATGGAGACTATCTCTCGTGCTTATGGCCACAGTTGCTGAATTCCAGTTACCCCATCCAGAAAATTGTTGGAGTCACTTCAGTTTGCTCCGATTAATCTTTTATTAACTCCAGAATTTACAGGAATATATGTCCATTTTAATAAATTCACCCCTACTTCTACAATATCATATCCTTCTACCATTATCCAACATCTTTATATTCTTCATGTTTAACAGTCTTCCAATTAAATTTTGTGCTTAAGATATTTCTTACCAATGACTCTTTACACCCTACCTCTTGAGTAATGGAATATGAGTCTGTTTGCAGTTCTAGAAATTTTAGCATTGCTGGGAAAGTGTCTTGAACAAGAGTTTTTCCATTGTCATAGTTTAGGTGTACTGTAAATATATTACCACCAACTTGAATTAGAACAACAGAAATATATTTTCTTATATTTATGGAGCACAAAAGTCCAAGGTCAGCTTCCTTGGTCAGTGTTCTGTCTCTGATGATTCCAAAGAGAATTTGTCAATTTCTATATTCAACTTCTGTTCACAGTTAGCATTCCGAGGCTTGTGGATGCACTGCTCAGTCTCTGCCTCTGTCTTTCCTGGGTGGTGTGCTGTCTCACTCTTATAAGGATACTACCAGATAATCAAGAAGTACCTCCTTATCTACATATCCTTAACTTAAGCACATTTTTAGGGTTTTTTTCACATCTTCAGATGACATCAGGTGATTTCAGGGCAGTAAGACCGTAGACATGTTACAGTTTCAGGTAATAGAGAACTTGGTACTTTTGAGGACATTTTTTAACATACTAAACCTACTAGACATTTATTATTTAATTATAAGTAATCAATACAGGTTCTTTTATCAGGAATTAGTCATACTTCTCCAGCATGTGTAGACTAGCATGGGTGACTTCTCAGAATTTTAAGTGTCAAGCTTGGTGTTAATTAGCTCATTTGTCCCATCTTATTTTTCCAATGTGACAGCTTCCTGATCAATCTTCTGAATTAACCTGAGAATGTGAAAAACAGCAACTTTAATGTACAAAATAATTTAACCATGTATCAAGAAAAAGAGCTTCTTTTTTTACAAATATTAAATCTTTAGTTATAGAAGATACTTTCTTTTTTCAGAAAATTGTAGAAACTTGCTACTTCCTCGGGTCTGGAAGTGGAAAAACAAAGCATTGTGCCAATCTCTTTCCTTCTTTCAAGTATCTCAGTCTATGTGCAGAAAATCAACGTGAGTGCTCACACTGTTTATTTCTACTGTAATTGTCAGAGGCAGCAGCTATGTAACGATCCAAAACAGTTTCTTCTAGACATTTGCCTCCAGATAACTAAAACTGAGAATTATAATCACCATTGTGCCGTAAAATGTCATGGATATACATCATTCTGCTCACCACTGACCAAGGGGTCAGGAAGATCTTTAAATCTGTGCTTTCTTAGAACAAATATAGGAAATCTCTCTTAATTAGGCATCAATTAGAAAGCCTGAGTCATTGAGAATATTGTGTGAACAAGTAATACGCTGCGGGGACTTCAACATACACAACGATGGAAGAAACTGATGATGTGCAATTCCATAAGAGGATGATGTGGAAGGGTCAGAGTGAGTCATCATGACACTTGTACCACACTGATCTGTGTGAACAGGTCAAAACTGTCAAGAAAATTCCAGGAACTATTCATATTGGCTGTGAAAGTACCCCAAAGAAGAAAAGAAGGAGAAACAACCATGTGAAGGCCTCTAGAAATTGCTTTCTTTCTGTAAAGCACAGTCAAGCCCTTTTTGATTAGCATATGAGCTTGGTTTGTTGCCATGGCCAAGCATTAGACAAAATTGGAAGGCTGTTAGTATCACATCTGGAAATCATCACTTTCTGAAAATAATAGCTTCTGCTTTAATTCCACCTTTCAGATTATACTTTAGTTCTACACTTGGCTAATGATAGCACGGGCCATATGGAAGAGGATTTAGATAAATATCTCTTAGCCACATACAGAACTGTTAATACAAAGTTCATAAAAACAGATTCAGGAACACAAATCATACTAAGGAGGGCCTAAACTGTGGGAAAAACACTAACAGGGTCTTTTCTATTATAAAAAAAAAGGACAGACCAAAAATGTTCAATTAAGTAATTGATAATAAGATTGTTTTCATGGTTTACTATTTACTTCACTGCTTAAAAATGCATATAGAACAAACAAAGCAATCATTCAACTCTCTTTTTCAGATTTGGAAATGAAACACACTAACAGAAGGAATTGCAGAATAAGTATGAAAATATATATGAATACAGCAAAATAAAATGAGTGAGGAGTGATCTGAAAGGAATGTCAATCTTACTTAAATTGGGTCTAAATCTCTTAAGCCTCTTGCAACGTTCCATGAAGATGTTTTGCTCGACAATCTCAGATAAAGGTACCCCGGTGGATACACACCGCAATTGGGCAGAACTATCTGGACTTCTATCTACTGAAATGAGCCATCACAGAGAAATGCCAAGCATGCTAACTATACTCTTAATTACTTTCTCTAATTATTTTTCTGTAGTTCCTCAAAGGTTTTAACTCTGAATAAAAGGTACTTCAGTCCTTGTCTTCTGAAACCAAGTGAAAAAAGAAAAATAGATCTGCCGCATTAAATTCTATTTATATCTTTACCCTATTCCTAAATGCTCAACTTTCAACACTTGCTAGCCCAGAAGATAAGCTGTACAGAGATTTACCCTACGGTGACCTTATTCTACTATTTGCACCTTCTAATTATTTTTTATTCATGCCATTTGGATTATTCATGTATCAAAGAAGAAGAAAATTTGTAAAAAAGAAGGCTTCAAGTGGTAAAGATTTGTTGGGCTATTGTAGTAGCCTTCATTAGCAATAATCATGTTTCTAAGTCTAATGTTCACTAGTCTTCTTATGATCTAAATTGGGGAAGAGAAGGTCTCTTTTCCAGTCTTCACTTTCTGGCTAAGATAAACAATTATCAGAGCACATACAGAAGACATTTTCCCAGCATCTTTCTTTACACTCTAACATCTTTCTTTGATACTTTATGCCTTCAGTTCTCTCCCAGCATTTCTCTGTCTGTGAAGCAAACTGAGCAAATAGAAAATGTCAGGTATTGGAAAATAATGTAGATGTCAACAGCTTTCAGTGGAATTCTTTTTCAATTTCTTAAGCACTAAGAAACTTACAGTAACTGTCCTGCGTTTGTGATCTTGACATCCCTCCATGATTCTGAAAATGCACTGCTGTTAGCAGTCAAATCAAAGGATGGAAGGTAGGGTTTTATGGGCAGCAGAAATTTTAAGATGCTTTGAACATCAATCCTTTCTTCTTTCTCTCTTGTAGATCACGATGAAAGTGACATCTTTGAAATCTTGAGGTATTGGTCCCTATGCCCTCTGTAATTTTTCTCTCTATTTTTTTCCCCGTTTGAGGCTTTGACCTCTGGACATCTGCTTGTTCTCACACTGTGCTGCCCCACCTTTTACTGTACCTGGGTCATCTTCTTTTCAGGTGAGCAGCCTCTCCACCTTACCTCTGAACTAAAAGAGTGTTTGAAAAGCCATGAATCTACCAAAGGCTACAGGGAGGAAAAATGGAGTTAACTTTAAAAAGTGTTTTTCAGATAAAGTTTCACAAAAGCCTTTTTCATGTTTTGTTAGCCTACATTCTAGAACATGTAAGAGTTATAGGTAAAGAGCTCTTTCCCTCCTTCTAACTAGAATTTTGGCATCAACAAAAAATAACTATTCTGATTAAAGCAGAATACAGGAATTTACAGCTAATTAGCTGAGACAACAATGTTAAAAATTTTCAGAATAGAGGTTAACATCCATGATATGTCTCTGGGTTTTAAAGACATTTCTTTACTATCTGACTAACGGAGGGGGCATTTTATTTTTATAGTAATAAACACTGAAAGTGTAATTATTCTCATTCTCATGGTTAGAAAAGTCTTTATGAAGACCCACACAGCAAGGAAGAGACTTATCATTTTTATGATTGGTTCATAGTTCTAGGAGTTGTCAAGAATGTATATTTAACTGACAGCTATATACAGGCAGTTTCTCAAACTTTCACTTTTTTTCTTATAGGATAAAGACATATGATGTCTCAAAGGAGCAGTAGAGTCTCAGTTCATTCATTCAAAAGTACTGACTGAGAGACTATCAGTACTAACATCTTTGCTAGACAGTGGTTAATAAGACCTCAAATAAGGAAGCAAAGATAGTAAGCATTTCAAGTGAAGCAACCAAGTTGGCAAGATAATAAATGCAGTCAATAGTGACTTTAAACCTAGGGCCTGATTAGTGAAGACTCTCTTGGAGGATATTTAAAGTAAGTCCTAAGAGATTAGGAAAGACCAGCTAGGTAAGGAGAACAGGCAAATATTTCAAGTAAAGGAAACTGTAAGAAAGAAGCTCAACTGACAGACAACTTGGTGAGACTTAGACCCTTTTTAAATGATCAAGATGGTTTTGGGGAGTGGATAAAATGTCAGTGAACTGCAACAGTGGTCAGCTGTGGGCAGGGGTATATTAGTCAGTTTTTGATAGCTGTGACAAAATATTTGAGAAATCATCTTAAAGGGAAGAAACTTTCATTTTGCTTCACAGCGTTAGAGATTTCAGGCATGGTTGTTGGCCTGGCTGCTTCTGGGCCTGTGTTGAGGCAGTTCATCATGGCAGCCATGCATGACAGAGGAAAACTGTTCATCTTGTGGCAGTTGGAAGCAAGAGTCAGCAAAATCCAAAGGCTAAGGGCAAAATATACAAAAGGGACATCCCAGTGACCTATAGCCTCCAACTCTGCCCCATGCCTAAGAGTTTTCACCACTTCTCAATAGCAATATCAGCTGGAGACCAAGCTGTGAGCATAAAGTCTTTATGGTGCATTTCAAACCCAACCATAAACCAGGCATCCCTCTGGTCTCCGTGAACAATCAAAGTGAACAATAGCAGAGCCATCAGTGACCTTTTCTTTAATGGTAATGTTAGTGACATGGCAGAAAATACAAACCAGAAACTGTAAGTTTTAATCTGAATAAGAAGGGATGAACATGAAATAGAATCTATGGGTAGAAATCTCTCTCAGCAAGTTTTGATGTGTAGGTCTCTAAAGGGAAAAAGTTTCAGAAGATATACACTGATGGTCAAATTCTGTTGAATCACAGAGTTGAACAGGGTAGTATGAAACATATCTAAGAATTACTCATATTCAAAATTTCAAGATTTTATATATGGACTTACAGGAATTTTAAAAAAGAAACACCTAAATAAACTATTGACCTTATATTCCAATGAAAACTATCTAAAATAAAATATCATCTGCACATATATGCTTAGACTCTCTTATAAGATTAATTGTCAGTGAAGGTAAATGATAAAAAGGAAATAAATTTCATCTTAGCTCTGACATCAAACCTGTTGCCCTAAGCAAATTCTTGTGGGATTCAATTTTAATCCTTTTTTATCAAAGAATAAAAGCAAATTAAATTTTCTCTGTGGATTCTAAAATCCACAGCTTTCTAAAAACACATAATAAATGAATTGCATTTTGTTTCTTTGAATATGAGTGACAAAAAGCCATCAAGTAACTGTCACTCACTGAACATTGCATTTGAGAAAATGGAAAATTAGTCTATGTGCTTTAGTAGGAAAGATCAACATAAAGATTTTTTTTCAGGACAATTTACAAGCTTACAACTTCATAAACATAAAAACAACTTGTTTCATTTGTTTACTTTTTTAACCAGATAAACTGATTCTAGTGTTAATGGAAAGCACCCAAGCAAGAATGGCCAGAACCTCTACAAATGTATGATCTTAAAAAAAATGTAGATCATAAGGAGAAATAACACTTCTCAGCTAACTAAATGCACAATAATTATCTAATATTTAAAATTGATGCTACAAGTCCATGAATACAGCGATAAATGCAACAGAAAAGAGAATCTACAATACTGATGAAAAGCAGCTTGACAGGACAAATGGATAACGGTTTTTAAAACACCAGAAGTTACATTTATTTTTCAAGCCATTTGTCAAGATACGTTTCGAAGGGATCAGAGAAGGAGAAACTAAAAATCAAGGCCCTGCATGAACCAACTGGTTGCCACAGATTTCCCCCACTCCACCCCAAGATTCTGCACTCGTTTTCATTAACCTTTTATTATCTGCTGCACTGTCAGTATCTCTTCTCTGACACTCTAGAAGGCAGGTGAGAATTCTCTAATAGTTGTAGCCCTCTTCATCTTAATTTATTCATTACCCACTCACCCAATCTGCTTTTTGCTATTCGGAAATAAGTTGAAGTAGTATGACTTCACAAAAGAGGGCACACACGTGTAAGTGCACACACACACACACACACACACACACACACACTACCTGTGAATGCCATTTGTTTATATATTTCTCCTCTTTTCCTCTGACCATAATCGTACTTCAAAGTTCAGAGCTTAAAAGGTATAATTTAGGCCATGTCATTAAACTAAGTTTTAGTTGAAAAGGCAAATCACTAAAAAGGGATGTATTTAAGTCAAGTCAATCCTTTGCAGCATATCTTATGACACAAAGGTTTAATTGACTCTTCCTGCTTAAGAAGATCTCTACTAGTCAAATAATCTATGGACACAAGAAAATGATCAAAAACAGCAAAATACGGGCACTTTCTTCCCTGCAATACCACGGATGGGGAAGGCAGAAAGCACCATGATTTAAGGTTTAAAAAATGGCAATGAAATGAGCAGGATAAGAAAACATGATATGTAAAATATAAGTGACCTTTCATCAAATATAATTTCATTTTTTGGCAAAATGATATCCGAGCATAATAATAATTCTAATTTGAAATTTCTTAGATGACTGGGTATTTTAAACAGTTTGTAAACTATATACTTTAATTGTGAGAGACATAACGACAGCTTTGTTCCACTAATGTCATTAATGTATTTCACTTCTACTAATGTCCTCTGAAAACAACTTTGATGTTACAGAACTTTGTTCCCCTCTCAACTTTCTTACTCATATTTTAAGTTTCTTGGTCAGGTATATTTAGTTTATGAATCTTGGGAAATCCATCGTATTATATTTTTATCTTTGATTGAGGTAATGATAAAAATTGTAGGTCTTAATGTTCAATAATTTCCTTGTATTTCTTCTCAGTTTCCCTAATCCTATCCTGTTCTAGCATGGGACCAGCCACTTCTGCCATGATTTCAATATTAGTACTGTGAGATGCCTTTCAAATAGACTGTTTGAGTCATTCTTATAACAAAACACCAAAGGTATGTTACATTTAAAAAGAGGAGAGATTTACTTAGTTCTCACTGTGGTATTGAAGGGCAAGGTGTTAGCACAAACTGGACCCTGATGACTAGATTGCTACAGATGATAGGTGGCCTTATAACAAAGGAAACATGAGAAAGAAAGAGATCACACTAAGGACTCCTCATCCGTCTTATCACTTTACACATTACCACACTGCGGACCAAGATTTGAACACACAACTGTTTAGGGCACATTTTAATCACATATAGGTGATAGCATATGACCACTGCTTAGACTACATCATCATGACTCAGGAAAATGATTCTGAAAATCTACTTTCCTACACGTGTATGGAAAATCTACTTACCTCCACATGTATGAAGTAGTTTACTGGAGAAGATGGTCAATTCAAGGATTTCAAATTTCATATTGAACCATTCTTTTATATGAAAGAAATAAAACATAACAAAAGTCAATATCAAGACAACTTAATTTAATAC